>CANUEY010449939.1:0-62347 GCA_948099555.1 Croton setiger | reverse complement strand
CGCCAATTCAATTTGAATCATTTATGTTGTGGAGATTTCAAATTATTCACTTACAAATCTAAATAGCTGACATGTAAAAGTTTTATAACAGAAATTCTTACCATTACTGTCTATAATTCCTTCATCAATCAAATTTGGTATTGCGAATGACAAAGACAGTGATGCAGCTGATGCAGGCCAAAAGGCGGCAGCGCGAATTTTGGTCCTCTCTGCCACTTGAAGAACCCATCCGATTGATGCATCAGCAATAAGACATGTAATCTTTTCATTCTCAGATCCATTTATTTTATGAATGAGCTCCTCTAGCTTTCCAGGCATGACTTCTAAATTCGATTCAGTAACCTTTGCAAATTCACTTCTATCTTCCCAAAGTTCAAGCCCATCAGGGATTGAAACTAGTCTAATCTGATCACTTATATCATCCTTATTTTCCAATGAACTCAATACCCTTTTGTGATTACAATCAGTATTTACAAATGTGACTTTAAATCCATTTCTTGCTAATTGCTGCGAAAGTTCCAGTAAAGGAATTACATGGCCCTGTGCTGGATAAGGTACAGCTAAAATATGAACTCTGCTCATATCTTTTCGGCTTTTTTTTTTTTTTTTTTTCTGGTTTAGAATATTTCTGATAATAAATCAGTTTAATATGTTTTATGCACAGAATATAAGTGATGGCTTTGTCTTTATTTTCATGGTACTCATTCTAAGTTAGGAATCTTTTTAATCCTGTAGCAGCTGTCCTATGACGAAAATATTTGTTGGTATATTATTGAATTATTTGCTAATTTTTTAGTTTTGTTTGTTTTTTTTCTTCTTGTTCTCATTTTCATTTCTGTTGTTTTATTGTATCAGTTTTTTGTCTAAACTGTTTTTGCAGATAAAACAATTTAAAATTATATGAACATGATTTCTTTCTATTAATATAAGTACCTGTCTCTGTCTGCTAAGAAAATTATACCTCTTAAACGTTAATTTTTTAATCAGCCACTCTTTCTTGGAATCCTTCGGAATATGAAGTATTTTTATCATTATCTTCCCTCTACAGACTTACTAGACAGCTCAAGTCCTAGTGTCAATTCTTAGAATTGGGTTTTATCAAAAATAGTGAAACCACCACATGCAACATAAATTGCTGACTGATCTAGGCGGTTGCTGTTCTAAGCAATTTAAACAAGTTGAATCTTCATGCTATAAATAGCCTGCTAAGTCTGCGAGTCAGTCCCTTGCTAGAAGAGATCCTGTGGAATGAATATGTGGAGCCAATTTAAAAACTTCATTTTCTAGTTCATACGCTATATAACAAATGACCCGGTCTGTCTATTTCATTGCCTCCGCGTTTGCGAATGTTAAGTCTAATATTCTATCATTTTCTGTGTAGACAGACAAGTCTTCAAACAAAGATACATTTGAGATTCTTTTAATTAAACTTAGGAATGAGACTATTATATTTGTAGTTTAACAAGTAGAACAATTTTCAGTGAAAGAAAAAGCAAAAAAATATGAGTTGAGAAAATAAAAACAGTTTTATTACATATCAAGAAAAATAAAAATCTAATTATGCATTGCCTTCCTCACAAGAAACATCACCATCGAACTCACTTGTCACCAAGTGGCAAAAGATTTTCGCAACAAACCACAAAATCAGAAAGATCAAGATCCAAATCAGAATCATTATCTATCTTTTTTTCTATTTTGTATTGGAGATCATAACAAATAATTTCTCCGTTTGGATTTTGTAACCAAACTTTCTGTTCCTTCTTAGAGTAGGCCAAAAAATCATTTTTGAAGGGAATGTCGAATTTCCTCCAAGTAAAATTACCACATTCATCTTCTCCTATATGAATCTCATTCACTTCATGACAACCGTCTTCAGAATAAAAAAAGGTTCTATTGCTGATAATGAGGCAACCTTCTTCTGAAACATTGAGCTCTAAATAACATCCAAAAATATCGGGGAAATCAGAGAAATCAGGAGTGTACTTGGGTTGGGGCACCTTGTAAAAGGTTTCAGTAGATAGGTCAAAACCAATAATCTCCTTTTTATACTTGTTTCTATCCTCTCTCCGATATAAGAACCAGTACAAGGAACCATTAGCGAAGAATGCTTGAGCGAGATATGTGATATATTCAGCAAAAGGAAAATTCGGACCCCTTTTCCAAGAATTTGATTTCAAACTGAAAATCCAAACTTTATCATTCGATAACGTTACAACTTTGTAGTCATCCCCAACATGATCATACCCTAACCCAGGACCATCATACTCACCATCGCTGCTTCCAACAACAGCCGGGAGTTTTATAGACCGCCTAGTGAATGGGTTCCATAGAACATGTATATCTTCTTCTGTTTCTAAGAGAACTATACCATTACAGACGCCACATCTGGTTACATGCTCTCCTTCGTAGGGATGATTAAGCTTTTCATAATAAGTGATGGGTTCCTCGCTTAAATTTGTGGCATAAATGCGTGGATGTCGCAGCATAATTAGTTTGCGATTTGTTTTGTTCTCTTTAGATCTCTGGAGATGCTCCTTCACAAAATTCTCACTGTCAATCAGCCTGCACAATGATTTCGAAAGGCATCTGAAACGGAAAATAGGCTTCACCGGCAGCCACAGTAAAATCTGTTCTACCAAGTCAGAGGGAATTAGCGTTTTCGCCGTTGTTTTCGTTTTCATTGCAACCACGAATTTGGATCTTCTGACGTGAAGTTGGATTTTGAGATTGAATAAGAACTTATATTCATTCAATTCAATCAGAAGTGGGTTGGGATTTCATTCGTTTATCCGATTTAAGGAAGGAAAGGAATCAGAACTCCTATTCGGATTCGAAAACAAGGATTCGGCTTTTTTTTCGTCAAATCCAAAAATAGCCCTACTAGTTTTTAACATGACGAGTTTACCCATTTCATTTGTTTGTATTGGTTTTAAAATTAAGAGACAGTTTTTATAAGGGGATAATTATTTATATGTCTCTTGAAATTTTAAGTTGAATTAAATGATAATATTACCCTTTATATTATATTTTTTTCAAGTTCTTAAATTTTACATAATTATACTATTAGGTTCTTAAATTTTACTTCCATCCAGATGAATCTTTCCACTTCTCCATCGTCAATCTTCTTCTTCATATCCATCTTTTCCACTACAGATTATAGACAAATTTCCTTATAATTTCAATCCAGAAATAGAAAAATGGAAGAAGCTAAGAGGAAAATCCCAAAAATTTTGTTTTTTTTTTCTTATTCTTTGATTTTACTTTCGAAATCTCCCCTCTTTTTTCTGCTTCTTCTCGTTTTGTAGGCAGAGGCAGTCTGCCTCTCTCTTCTATCTTCTCTCTCCTTTCTTCTTCGTGCTTCCAGAAATTACTTCTGCTTTTAGTTTCGATTCTCAGCTCTATTTTTTTTCTTTCTCCTTCGTCAAACATTTGCAGTTTCTACTTTCACTCTCCCACTCTTCCTCTCTCATCTGTTGTTCCCTCTTTCCATTTTCTCTCATTTTCAATCTCTCCTTTCTGTTTTCACACTTTCGTCTTTCACTTCTATTTTGTTTTTGGTTAATGAGGAAATGAAGAAGAATGAGTTTGAGAGGAATCTCATAAATGGTTGTGGAAAAAGAGGAAGGTGAAATAAGAAAGAAAAAGGAAATAAAGAGATGAGGTGAGAGAGAGGATAAGAAGAATCTCATAAATGAAGAAAGAGAGAAGACAAAGGGTTAAAGAAGACAAAGGGTTAAAGAAGATGAAGAGTTGGAGAAGATAAAGAGTTGGAGAAAATAAAGAGCTGATATAAGGGTTTGATTTAAAGATTGAGTTTAATTAGTATGATTCGATTTAAATAAATCAAAAGGTAGTCTTGTCATTTTGAAAAATGTTAATTAAAATCGTCTGAATTTTTCAGTTGACTAACGCCTATTCTGAACGGAATGACCTAAAACTTGAAGGAGCCGATGATACAATTTCCAGAATAGAAGGATCTTAGAATATATTATGAAAAATCTCAGGACCTATAAATAATTACCCTTTTTACAAATTATTAAAATAACTCTACTTTTGAAGTCTCTTGGATTTTGTATTTCTAGTTTTAGATTTTCTCTTTCTTAATTTTCCGATATTGATCCTTGAGTATGGGAAAGTAATTTTATGGCAGGCATTGATGGAGCCAATTGAATTATCTAGTTCTTTTGTACAACCCCTTCAAAAGTTCAAAGTTTGGATATTGTGAATTATTTGTAGATTAAGTCAATGACCTATTGGGAATGTAATTCCCGTTCAAGATATCAGATTAGGATAGAAGAAAGATTAAAGAGAAATTAGATTTCTAATTTCTTATTCATACTTTTTTTATAATGAATTATATATATATATATACTATTATGTTTACCTATAGGAATTTATTTTCTCTTAAATTTTGTTTTCATTCTCCTGTTTTTTACAAATTATTAAAAGATGCTATTGGGTTCAATCATAGAAAGTGATTGTGTGGAAGTGATTAATGCAATCAAAGAGCTCACATCGTATGGGCATCTCCATTTCATAAAATGGGTTCTTTAGGACATAATCTGTGTACAATTCATTTCAGGAGACCTTCCATGTGTAGTGTTCCAGGTTCACAGACTTAGAATAACTTTGTACCAGTAAGAGACTAGAAGCCATGCCTGAACACCCTACAGTTGGCGATAGTTGCTCAGATATTGCATGCATTGAATGCCATAAACTTGCCACGCGTAAGCTATCGTTTGTATCCATACGTCCAGCAGATCCATAATCCTTGTAGAAGATCAAACCACCGGATTTGTTGATAATGTATAAACTGTAAGTCGCAGCCATTTTTTCTAACACTTTCCCGGAATCCAAACAAAAGAGTAGGAGAGAACAGGGGTAAAAGAAGAGGAAAAAAATCTAGGACCAAAGAGAAGTCCCATTCAAGATATCAAGAACTTGTTATTTAATTTAAATGGTAATTGTTTGTTTTCTGCTGTGCTTGGAACAGCAAACGCAGGAGCTCAAGCTCGTGTGCCCAAGCTACTAGCAACTGTTGTTATACTGGGGTTTGGCTTTTGTCTCTGAATTGAATAACCTTCCGGTTCCAAAACTGATTGAGCCTCGCCAACTCCACCCACAGGTATTTTTATAGGATTCATCGAGCACAAGGGCTAGGCTTTGAGTTAAAGTGAATGAAGATGAGTTATCTAAGCTGACAGCTGCTTGAAAGGCTTCAAAATCTTCCATCAACTGAACAAATCCAAGAAAACGCTTAATTGAACAACTGAACCAATTCTGATTTTCAAGAAATTTGTAGCTCATAATCTTCTAATGTTAAAAGGACCATCATGTACTACAAATTTAGAAATGCAACAAAGGGGAAAACTTTGTCTGGCTTAAAAAAAAAAAGGTTAAATGTCTAGCTTTTAAGTTAAAGAGTGCTTAAAAGCTACTCTTAAGCAATTCCAAACACCCTGAATATGAAAAGTTGGCAACTGGTTTTAGAAGAGAGGGTTGCATAAATGAAACACATAAGAATTCATACCTCCAAAGCAAACTGGTGTTGTTGAATGCCAACACAAGAGGCAACCGTATCTTGTTGAGAATGCTAAAAGCCATATAACATATTGCTCTGAAAGTAGCTGGACTTGAAGAACGAGGAGTGTCAACTACATATAACATATTGCTAGATCCTTTATATAAAGTTTAGGCTTTGAACCATTTTTGTAAACGGAGATAATTGAGTGGGAAGGATCATTCTTTTAATGGATCTATGTAGTACTCGAATCCAGATCCGTGATTAGGTATTCAGAAATCGGATAAAATAAAATAAAAAAACCATTAGAGATAGATAATATAAAAAGACTTAAACACAAACTAAAGCATAAATTACACGTGCTTTCTAAACTTTATCAAAGTGGAATACACATAGTAAAGCTCAAATAAATAAACCATCATCAACTACATGTTCTTTCAAGACTTCATCCATTCAATGAAATTATGGAAATTGTTGTAGGAAACACCACCTTCTCCATTATTTCTATTAGCTATTTCTTTAAGTTCTGAAGCCCTTTCTTTAATCTCCTCATCACTCAGAACTAGTTCCACCTTATTCTTGATTTCGTCCCTTGTAATAATCCCACTCTCATTTTTATTAAATTTAAGTCCCACTTTCCAAACATCACAAATGTAATTTTGATTAGCAAGTTGGTCAGCAAAATAAGGCCAGCACAAGAAAGGGACTCCATTAGATACACCTTCCATTGCAGAATTCCAACCACAGTGACTTAAGAAGCAGGCAATAGAAGGATGAGCAAGAACCTTCTGTTGCGGTGCCCAACTAACAATCTTTCCATATTTAGTGATTCTTTCTTGAAATCCTTCAGGATATGGATATGCATTTGTTTGATCACTGACAATATCTTGCCTCACAACCCACAAAAATGGCCTACATGAAAGTTGAAGACCTAATGCTAATTCTTGGAATTGGGTTTTGTCAAAAATAGTGAAGCTACCAAATGCAACATAAATTACTGATCTAGCTGGTTGTTGGTCTAGCCATTTTAAACAAGTTGAATCTTCACGCCAGAAATAGCCTGCTGAGTCTGCGAGTCGATTGCTTGCCAAAAGAGGTCCTATAGGTGAAATATTGGGAGCCAATTTAAATGCTCCTTGTTCAAAATCATGTGCTGAATTACAAATGACCCACTCTGTCAATTTCATTGCCTCATTGTTTGCAAGTGAGTAGTCAAATACTACTTTTTGAACGGACAAGTCACCAAGACAAGTCCAAAACAAGTCTGAAGTTTTTATGGGAGGTATTGATGGAGCCAACTCAATTACCTGGTGCTTCAGTATAGTTCCTTGTGAAAACCAAAGTTGAAAAATGTGAATCTTTATACAACTAAAAATGTAATTGAAATCTTTTAGTTTATACTACTCGCTCCATTCAATTATACAGCGAAAACATTATTTAAAGCAATCCAATAAATTGTCTTCTTGATTTTGTATTTATAGTTAATGTGTTGATATCGGATTCCATTAATGGTATTATAATAATTTTACTCATTTCTATCTTTCCTAAATAGAAACTTCTTTATGTAAATCCAATGTCAAATTTAGAAAATGAAAGATTTTATGATAGAAATTCTTACCATCATTGTCAATGACTCCCTTATCGATTAAATTTGGGGTAGAAAACGATAATGCAAGTGTAGCAGCTGATGCAGGCCAAAAGGCAGCATGGCGAATTTTCATCTTCTTGGCCACTTGAAGAGCAAAACCCATGTTTCCATCAGCAATAATACAGTTAATCTTGCCATTTTCTAATGCATTTAGTCTGTTAATGAGCTCTTCTAGCTTTCCAGGCATCACCCTTAACATTGCTGGAATAGACTTCCCAAAATCGTTTCTATCTTCCCAAGATTCCATCCCATCTGGGATCGAAACAAGACTAATTTGATTGCTAATATAATCCTCATTTTCCAAGGCACTCAATACCCTTTTGTGATTATAATCAGTGTTCAAAAATGTGACTTTAAAACCCATTTTTCCTAATTGTTGTGAAAGTTCCAGTAAAGGAATTACATGGCCTTGTGCTGGAAAAGGTAGGGCTAAGATATGTAGGCTGCTCATTTCTTTTGGTTTGGATAGTTTTTCTTTCTGTTTATGTAATTGTGCCCTGCTTTATTATGCTTATATGTATACAAAGTCTTAGCTTTGTCTTTGTTTGTATTGATAAAATTTCAATCTTGAGTTGGGATATTCCAAGGTTTTGTAAACCACTAAGAAAAATCAGGCTCCATTTGTATAATTTTAAATATGAGAAAAGATGAATGGTTGATTTTGATTCGGCTTGTAAATGAATGAAGCGATGGTAAAATCGGTTAATTAGAAGTTTCGCTCAGAATCATTGCTAGACTAAACATGATTGGATTAACTGAAAACCAAATAGTTTCAACTGAACACGATTGGATTTATTCCAAAATTAGAAAACAAAATCCGTCATGTCGCCATGTTATTTCCAATCCTAGTTTGTCATTTAGAGCATGGTATTATTGAATATTTGTTGTTATATTGATATTTGTTTGCAAATTGTTGGATCTATTTATTTTCACTTATTTCAAGATTCATTCTGTTGGATTGATGCTAAATGTCTCTATATATGAACCAATTCTTGTAGAGAACATATTCAGAAACTTGGAATTTTAGTACTTGTCATGAAAGTTATTTTCCATTACTAAGTACCTAGGGCTACAAATGCTACCGACAATATCTCAATTTATAGTTTTATTCCTGCACTTGGAGCTAAGATACTTATTTTGTTTTGATAAAGAATGATATTCCATTTATATAGAGAAATAGAAGAAAAAAAACTCATTTTTTAAAGTAAATAATCGATTGTCCTTAATATTATTATAGAAGAGTGAATTTTCAAATCAATTTCATTTTGTGATTTATGGTTAATGTGCTGATATCAAATTTTATTAATATTAAATATTTATATTCCCCGTAAATGAAAATTTTTCTATGTAAATTGAACACTAAATTTGAAAGTAAATCAAACAAGAATATTTATAACAAATAGCATATTATTTGACTAAAAAAAATCAAATAACACAAAATTTATAAAAATTAAAAAAAATAGCATATATATTGATATGTGGACTAAAATACCTTTCCAATTAACTAACTCATTTAATTTTTTTTCTTTTTCTTACTATCACCAATTTTTCCTTTTTTCTTCTTCTTTCTCTTCTCCTTCAACTCTTCTTCTTATTTTTTTTTCTTCGTTTTTTCTTCCTCTCCCCCTCTGTCTTTTCTTCTTCTTCTCCTTTTTTATTTTACCTTCTCCTCCTCCATTTTAGGTCATCCTCCTCCTTCTTCTTCTTCTTCTTCTTCTCCTCTTCCTCATTCATCTTTTCTTCAAATCTGTTGTAAAATGTTTGTTGGTATATATGACAGTATATATAGATTATATACACTGATATACATACCACAAAGATAACACATAATCTAATATATATGAATCATATATACTATTATATATACTCCACACAAATAATAACATATAACCTGATGTTGTTGATTTTTTGTGTTGTTGTTCTAAGTAGTAATTGAAAATTGATTGCTATCAAAATCTATTGCAAAATTGTGTTTGTTGGTATATATGACAGTATATATAGACTATATATACTAATATATATACCACAAATATAACACATAACGTGGTATATATGAATTATATATACTATTATATATACTCTACACAAATCATAGCACATGACATTCACAAATTAGCATAAATTGTTCATACATAGTTTTTGTAACAGTATATATAATCTATATATACTGTCATATATACTCTTCATTTGTTGGTATACATGACTGTATATATGAATAAATAGCATATTACCTAGCATATATGAAACCACATATACTATTATATATACTCCATAAATCATAGCAATGGATTTTACAAATTATAATACATACTCGAGTATATAAATATAGTCTATATATACTTGTATATATACCTCGAGTATATATATCTATATATACTTGTATATATACCCAAAGTATGTATATTCTATATATACTTATATATATATCAATGGCAGTTTTGAATTTTTTATAAAAAATATGTTATTTTTTTAATTTTTAAAAATATGTGCTAATCTCTTAATTTCATTATAAAATTTGTATTATTTCTTTAAAACTCCCATCAAACAATGTATTACTTATTTTATTCATTAAAAAAAAACATAATTCATACTTAAAATTTAAATTTTTTATTGCATAGAATTATGAAAATATCTACACTTTGTCCGACTTCCACAACACCTTGTCACTTGTACTTTTCACTTTGACTTCTCCTCCTGTCATGTTTCACTCCCAAACTTTGAAAAGCTCCGATATATGTAAACATAAACTAAAAACACACATTAAAATTACATACAAAAATTAATAAGCCAAATAAAAGTATTTACAAGTAGTTTTAGTTTATACACATGCATTAGTCTTTATAGTGCAAAATTTCGACTCCCGGTTTGAGCCAGTCCACACAATATGAACCTATGGCTATTCAATTTAAACATGTAATAAGGTTTAATTTAACAAAAAATCTATTAGATGGAAAATTCTAAAATATAATATCCAAAAAGTATAAGGACATATTAATGTACTTTTTAAAATACAAGGATCTTAAAGTAGATTACTAAAAAAAAATTAAATATCCAATAAGTAATTATCCTTATAATTTATATTATCAAATAAATAACCATTCTTACCTACTCATAAAAATAAAAAATGTTTCAATTAACTTAAATTTTTTTTTTTAAATACCCTATACTTTGATGGGGTTATATTTTTTGTCTTGAAAGAAAAAATTTCACGTGACATTTCGAATTTTTGTGTCAAAAATATTTTAATTGATTGGATAAGTTATTCTTCTAAAATGTTTTGGTTGAATGTCTAAATTAGTCCTTAAACTTAATCATTACATCTAGTTTGGTCAAATCTTCAAGTTTTTCATGTATGAACTTTATCAAATATTGTGACGATGCATTGGATGAGTCGAATTTGGGCCATTTGACAAAATTTGTCAAAGTTGACGAGCAAATTGACAAAAAGAAATTTAAAATCTGGGCAAATTGACAATAGTAACTAAGTTTAGGGGCAATTTAGTTGAGCCAAAAGGTTTTTGGTATTAACAAAATATGAAGAGGGTGAGACGGTAAGTAAAAAAAAAAAGTACTAAATTGAAGCCTAAATCGCAAAATTGCTTGCAGTAATTATCTGGTTTAGCTAATTAAGCGTAGAACAAAAGGCTCTAATGACGGAAGAATGAAGTTATGATTCACAGACCAAGACCGAAGATCGCTCCCGGCTTCGACGAAGGGTTTTACCATTTCTACCAACCACGTTAGTACCGTTATAATCTCATCTCCGATCTAGTCTTATATGCTCCTTGTCTTTGATTTGCTTCAGATTTTAGTCACTGATCCATTGAATTAGAATCGTGAGTTCGTTTCTGCTTTTCTTCGTGAAAGATTAATTTATCGTTTTTATTAAATTGTAGTGCTTTTTTTCTTCTTGAGGATTGCGCATGGTTGTTAAGATCAAATACTCTTACTTGTTCTGGTTAAATCTGTGCCCTCGGTAATTTTCTTGTTTAGATTTTCCATAATTTTAACATTTAATTGGGTCGACAGTTTTATAGGTTTTCGTTGTTTATGATCAGTGAGGTAGATTTTGCCTTATGCTTAACATTTCACCTGATGATAGTTTTTTTGTATATGAATTTAGTTCATGCTGTATTTTGAGATTATTTTTTCAAACTTGGTGCGATTTGTTTTGATGTATGATTTGCTTGAGAGGTCGTGTTATAACTGTAAGCACTCGTGCAGCTGTGATGATTAGGAATGGAGCTGATTATTCTGATTTTTTAGTTCAATATCTAACAGAAATTTTATTGAGCTTTCTGCAGCATTTAAAATGTACATATGATCTCAAGTTAAATCCAGTGTTGTTTTAGTGGGGATAGATGATCTTAGAGCTATAACAAACTCGTAATGTTTTTTTGTACTACATTGCAGTTCACTCATTCTGACTAACCAATCTTATTTGAATGTAGTGTATATTCGTAATCTACTTCATTGGACTGTTAGTTGGAAAATAATCCCTCAGCTTCTTTGGTCACAGCACTATAAGAATTGAACGTTTGCAGTAATAGAAATGGGTTGAGTTCTTTTCAGACTAAATCTCGATTATGGAAAATTTTGGAACTCCATTTTGATTAGTCAGATTTAGTGAACTTGTAGCAATGTTTTATATAATTTTATTTTGTGGTTACATCATGTTGAAATTCTTAGTTTTGAGTGGTGCCTCAGTTGCTTTTAATCTAAGTGGCAGCATATCATTTCTTTCACAGGGAAATAATCAGATTCTAACGCAAACAACTTCTATAAAGCTGTGAATTGAGCTTGTTTTAGCTGTTCTCTCCAGGCTCAGGCTGAAAATGTTATATGGTGAAGTCCTGAAGGCCGTTTTTCCTTTACTGGATGGCATAGACCTTGCTTGTTGTATGGGCGTTTGCAAACAGTGGAGAGATATAGCTCGAGATGATTACTTTTGGAAATGCCTTTGTGCCAAGAGATGGCCTTCGATTTGCAAGAGGCCTAACCCACCAACTGTAACCTACTACAAGCTATATCAAATATTTAATAAACGACAGCATCGTCAAGTCATACTTCCCCCAAGGCTTTCTTTCAATGATTTGGAATTTTACATTGATATTTGGACTGCAGAAAACAATGAAAACTTGATATTCTCAGAAGTAGTCCCTGGCCCTGTTTTGTTGAGTGGAATCAAAGTCCCGCCTCCAGGAATTTGCGACATACTTAAATTTCACCTTGAAGGTCCTGATTATAAAATGACTCTTCCTGTGGAACCAACGGTTAAAATTCCTTTGACGCAGACTGTGAGCGTGTCGGTTCTTGTCGGACGCAAAGATTCCAACAAAGTTGCTTGTGTAATTAATAGATCTATGTTTGAATATATAGATCGGTCTGCCTATAGGGCTATGGCATTTGAGTACCTTGATTTTTCCCCGGCACATCCATTCATCCCTGGTATCCGGGCATGGGTTTCTTTACTATTCATGGATGATGATGGAAGAGATGAGGGTGTTATTGATGTTTTCGGTATTGAAATGGATTTCCGTGATGCTGCAAACTCTATGGAGGAGGTTTTGTGGTTATTAGACATGCTTGATTGGAAGTGAAGTGTTGAACTTTTACAACCAAGCTGAAACACGAGGCACTGAACTCAATCAAAGATGATGTCCGGGAAGAATAGTTCGAGTTGTATATCCTTGGTACTATTCTATTCTGACTTTGTATGTCACTATTAAAATTACATATTCAATTTTGGTAAATATTTTCTTATTTGTTGTCACCAACTGATATGGAGTTATGGATATAGTTTGTGCTGCTTTCCTAGTATTAGATATTATAATAATAGAATGTTTCCTTAATTCAGTAAAAACATTAAAGCTTATTAATCATTATATAAGCACACTTTTAAAATGAAGAACGGTTGAGTTGGATATGCTAGTTATATTTTGACAACTGAAACTCACTTCTGTAGATGCTGGGTGGGAGCCGGTATTTGGCTACCAATCTGCAGGCATATTATCTGTCATGTTTCATGTTCATATTGTTGCTTGTGGCCTTTCTGGGTCTATTAGTCCGACACTGAAGTGTCTAAGAAAGATTAGGACATTGGATAACCAATCATTGGTTTCATTTAGATGATTATTCCTTCAACAGTATTGTATATTTTACTTTCTTCCCTTTCCATTGTTTTTGGTAGGAGAAGCAATCAAACTTGATCCTACTAATGACTGCAGTGAAGAAGCAGACTAACAATGCTAGCTAATAGTGCTGTAAACAAATTAAATCGAACCAAGAGTAAAGGGTTCGGTTTGGTTCGTTAAGGAAATATTGTGTTTGAGTTCGATTCGAACTTCAATTCAAAGATTTGAGTTCAGTGCAGTTCTTCAAGTTCCATTCAAGTATTCAATTTGTTAGCTCGATTTGAAAGTTTTGTTTGAATATCTTATTTCAGTTCATTAGCAGTTAGCATGATTCAAATATTTGATTCAGAAGTTTGATTTGGAGAAGTTTGATTAGGATAAGATTTTGTTTATCTGTAAATTGCTCCTACTGATATTCAAATTTTCTATTCAGAAGTTTGATTTGAATAAGAGTACCTTTCAATTGCTCTTAGTTAATTATTGAAGAGCATAAAACGACGTTGTTTCAATAGGGTTCGCAAACTGTTATATTCAGTTTGAGTTCGATTCTGTGAAATAATTGAACTTGAAAGTTAAGTTTACTTATAGATCAAATTGAATCAAGCTTTTTCTGAACCAAGCACCAAATAGGTTTCGAATGATTTAATTCGTTTACAATCCTACTAACAAACTATCATCCCAACAGAAAACCGACTCATAGTTAACCCATCAAAAAACTGACTCAGTGTTAACCCATCCATTTGTATAATAATTATCTTTTCATAATCATTATAACTATTGCAATAGCTAGAGATTTTTTGGGTTCATTAATATTGAAATCTATTCATCTTTCAGAACAAAGTATATTTGGAGATGTATATTCTAGTTTACCTCGATCAAACAATCTTTTGTTCTGCTGCTCTAGGATACAAGATGACAACTTAACAATTGATTTGCTAATCCAATTGTTTTAGAATTTACTTAATGTTTGGTAAGACAATATAACTCAATTATGTTAAATTAGTTTGGTATATACTTTGAGTCCTGGTGAATAAATACCAATGAGTAAACTTACATACTGCAGGATAATACAAGACAAACATTATTATATGACATAAAATATCATTTTTTCACCAAATTTTCCTTGGAATTATAGGATTTATTATTATAAAATAAAATACTATAGAATAGGAAATAAGACACGCTTGTTTAAGAAATTTAAGTTTGTGTTAGAATATGGTATTCCTCTGAATCTGTACTTCCTGTTTAGGTTAAAATCCTTTGAAAATACGAATTATTTTGACCGTGCTTGTAGAATGAGAAGTTAATAATATTCCTGTTTAACAACCTCTTACATTCTGTATATAAACCTTGTACTTCCTCGTACCAAACTACAATTTAACTCAACATTGTAATATTTGTTGCTGAAATTTAATTAAGAAGAATGGAAGGTGGTAAAGGGATTCGTCCACTTGCTCTACCATCTGGTTATAGGTTTCTTCCTACAGATTCAGAATTGATTATTTATTACTTACAGAATAAGATATTGGATTTGGAACTTCCTGCCTACATTATTCCATCCATTGATGTCTTCTCTTACAGTAGCCCAGATCAGCTTCCATTGGGTCAGTTCATCTTTGATCTAACATTAACATTATAATATATATCTTCCTTGCATGTATGATAAAGCTTGATTTATATAAACATAAAACTTAATATGACTCCAAAAACACTTGGCTTAAGTTGATCATTGTTCAGCTTTATTATTTATTTTAAATAATTTTGTTTCAATAAGTAGAAGATCTCAAATTATGATGTGTTAATACTGTATTTTGCTTATTTCTTACTTTATTTCGAGACTTATTTATACTCACAATATACGTTTAAGTTTATTGCAGAATCTTATGATTTAGTTCTCGATTATAATTGCTTCTAGTTTAATGTTAGTTTGTTGAAATTAGCCTAAGTTTTGGCATAAACTAATTAATGTTGTTATTTTAGCTCAAAAACTAACAAGTTGTTGAATCCTTAACAGACGAATTCAGGTATGGAGTTGAGAATGAATGGTTTTTCTTTTCGAATAACAACATAAGCAGCAGAGAGACTAATAGAATTGTAACCCAAGAAGGATACTATAAAGTCTCATGCACTGAAGAAATTTACCACAATAATCAACTTATTGGTTTTGTAAGGACTCTTCTTTTCTACCATCTTACAAATAATCAACATATCAAGTCTAAATGGACTATAAAAGAGTATAGAGTTAATCCTCAATGGCTACAGCCTAATCTCATGGATGATTCTCTTGAACAAAAGGTACCTACCTTTGTTTTATTATTATTATTATTATGGAAAAATGCTATAAAGTCCCTGAGATGTTGCCTAATTAACTCTTTTCGTATGTGTATGTTTATTTTTTCAGGTTAAAAATTTTGTTGCTTGTAAAATCATTCGTAATGAATGAATATGACCTATAGCAAGCATTTGTGGAAGATTTAGAAGATGACAATGATAGTAATGTAGGTTAGGGAAATAATTTCCCTCATCTAATTTCATAGTTTGGTTTAATTTAGATTTTGGTACATGTAATTAGGCTAATTTTTTAAAATAATTATATTATTTTATTAACAAATATTAGTAATTACAATATCACATCTCCATTGAAAGTCGAAATAATAGGAGAGTACCATATCATATTACATGGCTAATGAATTAAATTCTTTTATTGAATTAAAAAAATAAATGTTGAATAGTTTATTTTTATTTTACATAAACATTGAAATTTTTTTAACTTTATTTATAATATATTTTATTTGAAAATATTAATAATTTAATTTTATTATTTAAATAAATATTTAATATCATACTTTTGTTAATATTTTCTATCCAACAGTGATAATAATTGAAAGGGTTAAAAACTTTCATCACATATATAAAATATATGTATCTGAACCATTTTTTTATTCTTAAACTAGTATTCAAGAATATAGAAGAAATAAAAACAAAACTTATCTATCAATATGATATAAGCACTACATTAAAGAACAAATTATGGATCATATTCTAATAAATTTAAAAGATTATATTTTGTAAGCCCTATATTGGAAATATTTTTTCCTTTTGGGTGCAAAAGAAAATTGGAAATTGCTACGAGGACTCAAGTTCCTTCTATTTTAAAATTGTTGCACAATCACAAACACAAACTTCTTTATATGTTTTACTTATATTTTCTTGTTATATGAGTAATAGTGCCATTTGTGCAATAGCCACAGAGTGCTTGATTTTGAGGGTGCCATTGAGAAAAAATAAAAAATTTGAGGGGCAAAAATAAATACTTGACCGTATTAAAAAAAATACCGTTTGTTTTCACTTTCAGAACATACATAAAATCTTTGTCGTACCATCTACAATAAAACATGAATTATTTTCTTGTTCTTTTAAGCGATTAATTACCATTTAAATTCAACCCTTTTTTTAAAAAACAAATAAATTTTAATGTACGCGAGATGAACACTATAGCATTTAATTTACATGTTCTTTCCTAGTTTTAAACTTAATTTAAATATATTTTCTTCGACTGAAAATGCCTACTTACATTATTAAATCTTTTCTTTTCTTGTTGTAATTTTTGTATATTTAGTTTGAAGTTCAGAATTTCTCAATTCAAGTAATTCAAAAAGGAAAACATGCATTTAGTTTTAATGAAATTGATTTTTTGAAAAAAAAAAATGAAGAGATTAGCGAAAACGATCTTTAACAAAAATACAGAGCCCTAATTTTTTTAACATATACAATTGACAACAAATTAATATGATTTTTTTAAAAGAAAAAGAAAACCTTAATATTCTCTCCGTACTTTCTAACATAAATGTATTATTTATATAGAAAAAATTATAAAATTTTCAAATTGAAGATAAATAGAAAAACAATAAATAAAACACTTTCACTGAAATTAATAAAATAAGTCAGTGATAATTACATACAATTATGATTATGATTATATATGTAATTATAATTATATATGTATGGACAAAAATTCAAATAAAGTGTATATTTTCAAAAAAAGTTTGCATATAATTTTAAAAAATTTCACAATTTTTACGGTTAAACATTGACATAAAAAATACATAGGGAGTGGCCTTATTAATTCTTTTAACTTTCGTAAATTCAAATTTTTGGAGGTTAAATTTAAATTCATTTCCACAAATCCAGGGAAGAGAAAAAAGGCGTCATCAACTGACACACAAATATTTAAAATACCCAATAAACTTCTCTCGGAAGCTGGCCATACAAGCAACAAACGCAAGGGTATTTCAGTAACTCCGGCAACTTCTGTTCTACTCCAGGCAAGTAAAACAGGGTCAACCAAGGGTGTTTTCGCGATTTAGTCGACTTTTGCTCTAATTTTTTTCCACACCTATAAAACTAAATCCAGTTTACCCCAGAAATCTCCCAAAAATAAGAATTTTCCCCGCCATTTATTTTTCTCCCAAATTCTTTCTTTCTAGGGTTCAAAACTCTTTCTGCAACTCAAAAAACCCTAAATCTTCTATAATTATTCCCATTAGTACATTGTTTACGTTTCCAAGTTGCTCCACATCACTCTTTATTCATGCTTTTATTGTGCCAATCGTTAACTCACCGGTTCATCAATCGATGAGCAATTCAAATTCATATCCTTCCGGCTCCGGCTCAGCCTCCGGCCTCCGGGGCATAGTCCTATCGAATACTATAAATTCGGAGGTCGCTCCTTGCTTGCCGTTGCCGTCACTTCCAGTATTTTTTGGCGCATCGGATCCAACAATTCGGTTATACGATGAAGCTGCTGCCTGGCCATTGAATCGAAGAGAAATTCTCTCTCAGTCTGCTCGTATCGCTGATCTGCTTCGGCAGACAGACATTTCGTACCTGTATGCAATTTACTTCTATTTTCTTTGAGCTATAACTAAGTTTTTTTTTTTTTTTTTGACTTCATTCTACTTGTCGACTAGATTTCAAATTTCGGTCAAATTAAGTCAAAGCAGTTTTAGGTTCAACTGTCACTTGATTTAGTCCTTGGTGAGGCATTGAGTTGCCTTCTTGGTTTTATTAATTCTGCTATAATATTGTAAATTACATATGGATTTGCATTTTACCTTGTTTTTACATTTCAGCGATTTGTTTACACTTGTCGTTTGCAGGAACCTTAGAGATGAGACGGGACCAATTCCATCTGAATATTTGGAGCCTTCAGAACTTCGTAGCCAGGTCCTCCAATATAATCCTCAAGCATTCGAGTATGTAACGCCTGGTAAAAAATGTAAACTCTATTTTTCTTTCAGTTTGTTGTCTTCTTTTACTCATATAGGCTTGAGTTTGCTGTATAGGTGAGTAAGTCTATATGTAATTTTATTTTCCGTGTAGAAGTTTCGAGATCTGTTGGTAGCTAGATTACTGTGAATCATTTGGATTAACCCTTTAAACTTAGGTTATCTTTTGGTGCGAAAAATCAGTAGCATTAGTGCACGTATGTTAAGATTTTATAGTTGGAAACTAGTGTATTGCACTTAGTATGTTGTTGAATATCTAGATTATTTGTTAAACTTGGAGTTATATGTATTTTTTTTCTACAGTGTTAAAGATAAGCATCATTAACTGCACATGTTATATTACATCTTGTTTGTGTGCTTGTGTTACACAGTAATTTTTTTTTTCATTGTATGTGTAAAGTGACCGAAGCAGAAATATTTTGCTTAACTTAAAAATAACTTATTGGAAGTATTGTCTTTAGCTTTTTTTGTCTTAGTCAGAAAAGGGTCTCAATTTGGATTGTATATAATATAATTGGGAACTTAATTAGAGATGATAGATAGAAGGATAGCCTTCATAATAGAGAGAAGGATAGGCTTCATAACTTTGTTGAGATATTAATTTGGGAAAAATACTCTCAAGAACCATAAATTTTGGTTGAATTAACACTTGAGAACCCCTGTTTTCAGTGAGCTACTTCTGCATCTTTGAATTTTTTGTTCTGTTACACTCTCGAGTTCTGTTCCATCTCTACCTCTTTCCCTTAAAATGTATTTCCATTGACAATAATGACCCATAGTGCCAAACAGTTGTGAGAAGGAAATCAAATGAGCTGAGAAAAACTTCCAGAAAGTAGATAATGACTCTAACCTCGGCATAAACTAAATCCTTTGGAAGCAAAGAAGAAGAAAAGATGATTTCAAAAGAGCAACTCCAACTCCAAGAGCAAGAATATCAGATATTGTTTGGATTTCATTTACAAGGAACTTTCTGATAAGAAACTGATTAGATAGAAGGGAATGGATACTAAATGACTGCAGCTCCCACCCAAATTGCTCATGTAATGAGAATAAAATAAATCAAACCTCTTCAGTACAAATCAAATCCTTATATTCCACATTCAACTACTTTCTTAGTGTATAAACTAAATAAATTCAACTTTAGTATAAACCATATTCAATTCAACTCAAGGCAAATGAAACAAGACAAAAAAATTAGTAAACTGATATTGAAGTTACATTGTTGAAAGCATATTCCAACATTCTCCCCATGTTCATATACACAAAAAATAAAAATAAAAAAAAAGATAAAAAAAAACCCTTATATGTTATTACAGAGTAGCTAAGCGGGAATGAAGTTTGAATTGTTGCATGAAAAATAATTTAGGGGCGTAGTCATGTGGAAGTAGTTTCTAACAAATAGAGGTCCTTTACTGTTAATTATGGCAAGCCCGAGGTCCTTCAGTATCTGTCTATTTGTTTTTGTGGTGGTTAAGAGTGTGTTCGGCATATTTAGTTGTTTGAGTAGCGTATAGTTGTTTACAAAATGCCAAAAGCTAAAAGCTAAGAGAGCTAGCTTTTTATAGCACACTATGTAAACAACTAAAAGCTATCTTACATGCTACTTTAAGGACTGTTACAAAAAATAGCTAAAAACTACTAAATTTGTTGCCGAACACAACCTTATAATACTGTCAAAACACTAAAAGCTACTCCAAAAGATGTTTCCGAACACAACCTAATAATACTAGGAAATTTAGGACATATGATCAGGTTGGAATATTTTTGTGCATTTTACTGACTCTTTCTTCTTCTTCTTTTTTTTTTTTTATACATTTGTACCTGAAACCTAGGGATGTGCTTATTTTTTACTGCATTTTTCAAGTTTCTCAGGTGAGAAGCAAATTTCTCAAAGTACAGTTTTTGAAAGTAAGCCCACCGGGCCAAGCATATCTGTGTTCAGTGACGGACTGAGGCAATATGATGGACCTCAAAACCCCCAGCTCAATTCTGTTCACCAACTTGACTCTACTCCTAATGTAAGTATCTTTGGGATTATGCTATAACATGATTTCTCTCTATATATTCCTGACATGGATTATGAACTGCAGGACCTTACATCAACCTCAAAAAAGCCAAAATCCAAGAAGGTTAATGATGAAATACCACGATTAGTCCAGCCAGATCTTGCTGATCTTCAAGAACCAAACTCCATTCCTAATGTAACTATGCTTTGGCTTTAGCTTCTACATTATTAACCTTTCATCTAGTCCTGACTTGGATTGTAAACTGCAGGATATTGCAGCATCTTCAAAAAAGACAAAAGCCAAGAAAAAGGTCAGTGATGATGTACCGCCATTGATCCAGCCAGATCCTGCTGAGCTTCAAGGTGACTGTTGTGGTGATAATTTCTCTCATTTTCTTGGCCTATTTTTATATTTCTGCTAAGATTTGGTGCTACCATTTATGTTTAGATGCCATCATTGGAAACTTCAGTGATATGTTGGAGGATTTCTGTGGTAGATATGAAATTACAAATGAAGAACGAGACGAAGCAGAGTGGTTGTCAGTGCCAGCTTCTGATCTTAGAATTCTTGTTAATGAAATAATGTCCATACGTGCAAAAAAGCTGCTACATTTGGTGTCTGTAGATATCCTAGTAAGGCTTTTACGAGTTCTAGATCATCAAATACACAGAGCAGAAGGTCTGTCTGTCGATGAATATGATAATGTGAGTTCCTTTGTTATTTTATTTTGGATTCTTTTTCATCCATTGTTTCTTTGGGGAAGGTGCGGCAATATCCTTTCTTTTCTTTTTCTTTTTCTTTCTTGTCTTGGCATTTTGACGTTCTTTTGGAAATCAGGTTTCAGTTCCTTGAGTTTTTTTGAGTCTTTTGATCTGAAATGCTTGTATCTTTTGCATGTTATTATGTTCCATGCTGTCTTTATGTAAATTTTGTTATTCAGCAATTGTTGTGATAGTTTATGTTGCTTTTTCCCAATGATTTGAAGGTTATTAAAGAATATCCTCTGATGAATGCGAGCTGATACAAAAGGTCAATCTTGGCTAATAAAATGTCAATTTGTTAAGGACTCAATGCTATATATCTTTTGTTTGAAACTTTAACCTTATTTATCTTCTATGGATATTGATTTTTGACATCTGTTGTGGAATTGGGATTATCTTAGAATATGTGGCCTTTACTTGTGGTATCTGTGGTTTCTTGATTAAGATTGTAATATTTGGGGTCTTTCATAGTGAATTCTTGTTTGATGAATTCTGTAGGTGGATAGATATTGACATTCACTGCCCAGCTGTTTGATATAGTAATTTGACATTTTTTTCCTGTCCGGCAGCCAGATCCAGATGGAATATCCTTGGTCATTTCTGCCCTAGAATCCATACATGCAGCTCTGGCTGTAATGGCTAACAATAACATGCCAAAGCAACTATATAAAGAAGAGGTTCATCCTATATTTGTTCTTTCCATTTTGAATTAAGAGTGCATCATAACTGTGCTCTCTGTTTCAGATCTTGTACTGTTACTTGGAATTATTTATGTTTCTAACTTCCAATGGTTTTCCTTGGCATTTCCATATCAGAATATTGAAAGGATTCTGGAGTTCTCTAAGCACCAGATAATGGATGTTATGTCAGCTTATGATCCAACATATCGTGCTTTACATAAGCCAAATGACAATGGACCTGAATGTAAGTCTTACACCTTGATAATGCTGTAGTCCTCTATAGTTGGCTATATTCAGCCATTACTTCTGGAACTTGTCTTTTGGCCTTATGAAGGATCCATAAAATCAGATCATGAAATTGAGTATCTATGATTCCACATGTGCAGGCGTCAGTCTTTGAAGGGATTTATATAAATTGCTACTTCATAAATTGCAAAATATGATATAGACTCCTGAAGGATGTCAATTGCCTACACTTGGCCTTGGGGTGTGTGCGTGAGCACGAATGTGTTTATGAGCTTTCTTGTAATTGTTAAGTAAAGGTTTCAAATTCTATTTTTGAAAAACATTTCCATGAGGTCATATGAGGATTTAATCATATAACTTCTGATCAGTTGATGTTTTAAACTCCATTGTTGAGAGAGCAATATTTCAATTTTGAAAATCCTTAAATAACAATAAATTAATATAACAATGACGAGTGCAATATTCATAACATTGTTTTGTTGTTGTTTTTTTTTTTTTTTATATATTAAATAAATGAATTCCTGCACCCAGTATTTGTTATATTTCGTTAGTTCAATGTCGTTTCTTCACCTTTGATTGTCAGATGAGGAAGATGAAGAACTTGAGGCTGAATATGGTTCAGCAAACAAGAAAAGGCGTACTCAAAAGAGTGTCAAAATGAAGAAATCAACATCAAACAAGTGTGCTTATCACTAAACTGTTGCCTGAAACTGAATATTATGGTGAAATTTCTAGTGTCTAATTGCAATGTCTTCTTATGTTTGATGATTTTCCTTGATAGGGTCTCTGGTGCTATAAATACTATACTACAGAAACTCTGCACTGTTGTTGGTTTGCTGAAGAATTTGTTGCTAATTGAGAGGTTATCTGATAGTTGCATTCTACAACTCGTGAAGACAAGCTTCACAACATTTTTGGTGGATAATATTCAACTCTTGCAATTGAAGGCTATTGGCTTAATTAGTGGGGTAGAGATCTGTACATAATGTTTCTCTATATATTTGGATATGTATGCATGCTTACAACATGTTAAGAATTCATTTTATCCTATTCTTCTTCAGGATGGGTCTTATGATTTATTTAATTGTTTATGCAGATTTTCTATAAATATACACAGCATCGAACTTACATTTTAGATGAAGTTGTTCAACTTCTCTGGAAGTTGCCTGTTTCAAAGCGAGCACTAAGGTCCTACCTCCTTCCTGATGAAGAACAGAGGCAGATTCAAATGATTACTGCTTTGTTGATTCAATTGGTTCACAGCAGTGCAAATCTTCCTGATGCTTTGAGGGAAGCATCAAATGGCAATTCCATCTTAGAAGTATCTTTGGATGCTAGTTATCCATCCAAATGTCATGAAGCAGTCACGGAGACATGCGTTCTTTTCTGGACCAGAGTTCTTCAGCGCTTCACAGTAAAAAATCAGGATGCTTCTGAATTGAAAGTGATGATGGAAAATCTTGTTGCAGATTTGCTGACAACTCTGAATTTACCTGAATACCCTGCATCGGCTCCTATTCTAGAGGCGAGATACATAAACTATTTTTATGCTTCAATTTATTCTGTTGTTTGAGAATGTGCATGCAATCGATACCTGTAGATCTTGTCGGTATGAAATCCAAGAACCGTTGGTTGCAGGTTCTTTGTGTATTGCTGCTCCAGAATGCTGGGTTGAAATCCAAGGACACTTCTGCACGTTCCATGGCCATTGATCTTCTTGGTACAATTGCAGCAAGGCTGAAGCAAGATGCTGTCATTTGCAGCAGGAACACATTTTGGATATTGGCAGAGTTGAATTCTGGGGATGATAATAATCAGAGTTATCCGAATGATGCATGTTGTGTTTGCTTGGATAGAAGAACTGGGAAAACACTGTTTGAGTGTCAAGGATGTCACCGATTATTTCATGCTGATTGCATGGGTGTAAGAGAACATGAAGCTCCTAATAGGAACTGGCAATGCCAAATTTGTGTTGGCAAGAGGCAACTTCTTGTGTTACAATCTTACAGCAAATCACAGAGTAAGGATGAACGGGAGAAGAAGAGTATTCGTTCTGAAAAGAATTCTAATGCTTGCGATCCCATTACAAAAATTGAAATTGTTCAACAGTTGCTCTCGAATCATCTGCAAGATTCTGTATCTGTTGATGATGTTCATCTTTTTGTTCGATGGTTTGTACTTGAAGCTCTGTCCTTACTGTTTATGTGTTTCTGTGGGTATTAATAAGGGTGTGTATGCAGGTTTTATCTATGCTTATGGTACAAGGATGACCCAAAATCTCATCAGAAGCTCTTTTACTACCTTACTAGACTTAAATCAAATCTTGTCGTGCGTGATTCGGGGGCTAACCATTCAGTGTTTATGAGGGATTCAGTGAAGAAGATTACTTTAGCACTGGGTCAAAATAGTTCTTTCTGTAGAGGTTTTGATAAGATTCTTCATATGCTTCTGGTCAGTATAATATTTTACTTCTTCTATCTTGTATGCAGTATGACTTTGTTGCTAAGGCTTCTGTCATTTCCAGGCAAGCCTAAGGGAGAACTCTCCTGTAATTAGGGCGAAGGCTTTACGAGCAGTGAGTAGAAAAAAAAATTCTGCTGGTCATCAATTATGGATTGACTTCTATGGATCATGACATAATCAGTGCTTTCTTTCCCATTGTTTTATCTGATCAGGTAAGTATTATTGTAGAAGTTGATCCTGAGGTTTTACGTGACAAACGGGTACAATTGGCTGTCGAAGGAAGATTCTGTGACTCTGCAATATCTGTCAGAGAAGCTGCCTTGGAACTTGTTGGTAGGCACATTGCATCACATCCTGATGTTGGGCTGCAGGTTTGTGAACTTGAAGTTCACTCTTTCTTGTCCTTTTGCAGTATATTTTCTATTACTTCTTTTCTCAATCAAAATATTGGCTGTGATGTAGTATTTCGAGAAAGTTGCTGAGAGGATAAAAGATACAGGAGTGAGTGTTCGAAAGCGTGCTATCAAAATTATCCGAGATATGTGCACATCAAATGCTAACTTCTCTGAATACACAACTGCTTGCATTGAAATCATTTCTCGTGTTAGCGATGATGAGTCAAGCATTCAGGTAATTTATAATCAAATCAAATGTTCCTACATTATTTTTAAGCATCTGGCTATCTCTTATTTATCATCTTCCTTTGTGTTTTTTGACTTCATGTAATGTATTTATGTTACTGTATTTGTAATTTAATAGTTGGTTAGAGTTGGAAATTATGTGATCTTATTCTTCCTTTTTTAACATCTGCTTACATTAAAAATTGTCATCTCCTGATTCCATTTACTGGCCATTTATGTTCATTTATTCCAGGATCTTGTCTGCAAGACATTTTATGAGTTCTGGTTTGAGGAACCATCTGGTTTGCAGACTCAATATTTTGGAGATGGTAGTTCTGTACCTTTGGAGGTGGCTAAGAAGACTGAGCAAATTGTTGAGATGTTGAGGAGGATGCCAAATCATCAGCTTCTTGTCACTGTCATTAAGCGCAACCTAGCCCTTGATTTTTTCCCACAATCAGCTAAAGCTGTTGGGATCAATCCTGTGTCACTTGCATCAGTTCGTAAACGCTGTGAATTAATATGCAAACGCTTACTGGAAAGGATTTTGCAGGTATCATTTTGTTTATGCCTATGCTTCTTTTTTTTTTTTTTTATTTTTTATAATTTGATTATGAGAAATCAATTGGGCTTTGATTGTTCTATCAGGTAGAGGAGATGAGCAGCGAGGAGGTGGAAATGCGTACACTGCCTTATGTGATGGCATTACATGCATTTTGTGTGGTGGATGCCACACTTTGTGCACCGTCTTCCGATCCGTCCCAGTTTGTTGTCACTCTGCAGCCATATCTCAAGACTCAGGTTATTAATGACGACACATGCTTTTATTTTTATCTGTCTGGTGGCATAAGAATGTCAGCTGTAGTGATATCATGGTAAAAGGTTTTATCTCTTGGTCTACTTGTATGCAAATGCAATATGTGGACAAAAGCAATACAAACTTGTAGCATTTCTGTTTCAATAATGTTTCAAAATGAATCAATGTTGGCACTACTCACATGCAGTGGCCTACATTTGTCCATGCAGTTGATGAAATGTTTGTATCAAATATTATTTAGGGCCATTGTGGAACTGGTGAACATGTTAGGGTTCTGGCTATAAAATATCAAGTTTGAGTTCAAGGGTTTGACAGAGTTGAAGTTCTTCTTAATAGTTTGATTTGACAGGGTTGTAATTGGGTCCTTTGCACTTTGAGTTATTTGATGATTACTAGCCCTAAAAATCATCTTCCTGTTTATGACTGGTTAAAGTATATTTTCCTATGCTCTTTGGCTAAAGTGGAATGTGCATAGTAGAAACAAATTCCATGCAGTGTGCTCATTGTTTCAACTTAGCATAGTGAAATGGTCTTGCTTGTATTTTCAAATTGGATTACATGGTAAAATAAAATAAAATTGAGAATAAGCTCTAAGGATTCATTTATCTATTGATGGCTGTAATTCATATACTCTAATCAGCGTTTTTTTCCCTTTTAGGTTGACAATCGAGCAGTTGCACAGTTACTGGAAAGTATAATTTTTATAATTGATTCTGTTCTTCCCTTGATCCGGAAGTTATCTCCAAGCGTTGTTGAAGAACTAGGACAAGATTTGAAGCACATGATTGTTCGGCATTCATTTCTTACCGTTGTCCATGCTTGCATCAAGTAATTGTATTTTAATTTTATTAGCTATTATTACTTTATCTTTGTTTACTTCTTTTTTTTTAAAAATTTTTTTTATGGTAGTGACATCTTTACTCAATTATGTGTGTTCCCTTTCCTGTTTTCTTCTTTATTTTCCCTAATTAACTGAAAAGTTAAGTTCAGGTTCAAGGACAAATAGATTCTGTCGGAAACTAGGAAAGAACCTTGTTGTTTTATGTCTGTGTTGAAAGTCTATATAATTCTTATCATGTCAATTATTGCATCTGTGAGTTTATGGATACTTGTGAAATATTGCAACCTTGTTGTAGCATTTTCTTATGCACACTTTGTTGTTGTGTTTACCTTTTAAAACTGGATTGCATTTTGATGACCTGTTTAATTTCTTCTATTTTTTAGTTACTTTTTGTTGGCATTCAATTCTATTATGGGCAATGGAACCTATACTTTTGTTATTTCCTTGTGATGTGATCAAAGTTTCTATATATTAGTTATTGCAGAAGGTTTTGACTATGTTCACGAACACTATATTATGTTAGATTGCCCATTTCACCTAATAAGGAAAACAGTCTTTCTTAACATCAATCTATTATGTTATGTGACGTTTGTGTTGTATGCTGTCATAGAGTTAGATGACAGTTGCCTTTTCTAATTGGGTTCAATTTATAGAATTTGGAACTTGCTTCTTATTGCAGGTGTCTTTGCTCTTTGAGTAGAGTGGCAGGAAAAGGTGCTGCCGTCATTGAGTATCTTATTCATGTGTTCTTCAAACGTCTGGATTCCCAGGGAAATAAGGAGAACAAGCAGGTTGGTAGCTGCATTAGTTTTTTATGTCTACTTGTTTGATTTCATATTTTATTAAGGTTACACATTTGAAAAAAAAAAAAAAAAGTTGCATTAAGTGTTGTTTTTAGAAGCAATCATGCTATGTTGTCAATAGACATGCACCATATGTGTGCTTTATGCATGTGGGTGATACAAAATTATTTGGGTTGGGTGACAAAGGGGCTGTCATTCTGTTGAATATTTTTGCACAATTAATGAAGAGCAGGTTCTTTAGTAAGCTGGACGTGTCTGTTTGTTCTGGTGAGGAATAGACTCAAATTATTATTGAGTATAATTTATTGTTGACATTTACTTTAGAGTTCTTCACCTGAGCTTGCACATTCATCCTGTAACAAAACTATTTGTTAAAACTACAGAATAATGACTTGAGACTGTTTTACCCTCTACAATTGGCAGATGGTTGGTCGCTCTCTCTTTTGTCTTGGATTGCTTATTCGCTATGGCAATTCTTTGCTAAACGGGTCTGGCCACAAAACTATTGATGTTGCCAGCAACCTTGCATTGTTCAAAAAGTATCTTTTAATGGAAGACTTTGGTATAAAAGTCAGATCTCTGCAGGTACATGGTTCTTGGCTTTGATTTTTCCGGAGCTTCCTTTAGTTTGAGCTGTACTTACATACATTGTAATTTTTGTAGGGATTAGGTTTTCTTCTAATTGCTAGGCCTGAATGTATGTTGGAGAAGGACATTGGAAAAATATTAGAGGCAACTTTATCACCTGGCTCTGATGCTCGCCTTAAGGTATTAATATCTCCCATTATTTTGCAATTTCATTGTTGCTGTATACTGATTATTCTACCATTCAGATTCAAGCTTTGCAAAACATGTATGAATATCTTCTGGATGCTGAAAGCAAAATGGGAACAGATAAAGCCAGTAATGATTTGAATCATTCCCCTGTAGAAGGGGGCAGCAGTGTTCCTGTTGCAGCAGGTGCTGGTGATACTAATATCTGTGGGGGCATAGTTCAGTTGTACTGGGATAATATTTTGGGAAGATGCTTGGATTTTGATGTACAAGTTCGTCAGACTGCACTTAAGGTAAGACCACTTTGTATTCTTGCTCTCTTATAATGCTACAAACTTGTCAACACCTCTATGGAATGGGAAGAAGTTCAAAACAAAAAACATGTTTTTTGTTGGCCTTAGTGAACTATAAAATGTGCATAAATAATATAAACAATGTGGAATATTAGTGAATCTAGATCAAGCTATAGGAGCATTTATGGACTGAATCAAAGTATTGGCAAAGCATTGGTAAATGAGACAAATAAGGATAGTGTTTTTCAAGGAAAAAAAGAAAAAATAAAATTTTTTTACGATTCTATTTACTTTTATTAATGAATGACTTTTATGTATTGCATTTAGATAAACATATTCCAGTTTAATACTCAGTAACACCGTATTTCACTTCATAATTATTTCTACAACTATTGGCAATAATAAAACATCTGGCTTTTTTACCAAAATTAAAGAAGCTATAGTATCTTTAAGCAATTTTATATAATAATTAAAATTTATTTAGAAAACTTATAATAAGAAATTTATAAAGTTACTGTTGGTGCAAAGCGTGTTTGTGGCCAATTTTCTCGTGAAATCCATGAGCATAGGAGTAGTTCTATAGTTGACAAATTGAATATCAATATTGTTCTTTTTAAAGAAATTTTAAATCGTGGTCAAGATCAGAATTAGATGAAAATTTCCATTGCCTGATTGCTTGGATGTACCTTGTCAGAAATCATGCTTGTTGATTGTTGTCTAGTTGATTTTGGATTTTTGGGTCTTGTGTTTTATATTTGTTACTATATTTATCAATGCAGATTGTGGAGGTAGTTCTACGACAGGGTCTAGTACATCCTATCACTTGTGTTCCATACCTTATAGCACTTGAAACAGATCCTCAAGAGTCAAACTCAAAGTTGGCGCATCATTTACTGATGAATATGAATGAAAAGTTAGCTTCTTGAAAGACACTGCCATTTATATCTGTTGATGTATTTAATTACTCATGGGAACTTACACAACTTCATTTCAGGTATCCTGCTTTTTTCGAAAGCCGATTGGGGGATGGCTTGCAACTATCATTTATATTTATGCATTCTATTTGTGGTGGTTCTCCTGAAAATCTTAATCAAAAACTCCCACCTAAGACTGCTGGAAATTCAAAAGGAAAGCCTGAAGGTGGCTCTCTTGTTCAAGCAAGGCTTGGGGTTTCTCGAATTTACAAGCTTATTCGTGGAAACCGTGTTTCAAGGAACAAATTTATGTCTTCAATTGTGCGCAAATTTGATAATCCAAGCTGGAATGATTTGATTATTCCATTTTTGATGTGGGTTGTTTCCTTCGTTGCTAATCCAATATGCGACCTATCTCATTCAGCAGAGCATTTATGTAAGATTAATTATTTGCTTTTACAGGTATTGCACAGAAGTACTTGCTATGCTACCATTTACTCTTCCTGATGAACCCCTTTATTTGATTTATTCTATAAATCGGATAATACAAGTTAGGGCTGGAGCCCTCGAAGCCAATATGAAAGGTTTAATTTTATACTTATCACAAAGAAATTCCCGGAAGGTAGCTCATGACAATGGGGTTGTTCAGCAAGAGCCAGTTCAGCCTGTTCTTGGTAGTATAGCCACAATAGATTTGAATGGGATGAATCAACAAGAGCCAGCTGCTCAGCCTGATTCAACAACTTTGATGTCATTTGATTTGAATGGAACAGTTCAGGAAGAGCCTTATTTCGTTCCAAACTCCATTGCCTCAGAATCAAAAATAAATAAGATGACCTGCGGTGAGACTGTCAGTGTCTCAAAAGAGGATGTGGAGAAAATCCAGGTAATTTTAGAACCTCTAGTGACTGGTGCTATTCCATGACCACATGAAAATGTGCTGGTTTTGGTGCTTTTGACCAGCACTAAATTTTTCATTCAAACCTGTGCCACACTTAGCCACCTGTTAAGGGGAAAATGGTGGAGAATCTTGTGTTCCCAGCCTCTTTTGTTTTCTTTGCCAAGGCTTTTGTTGTAATCATATGGCACTCTGCAATAGTGCATTATTTATTATTTACTTTGGTCTTTATTTCCTTTCTTTTTCTCCTATCCCTCTTTGCCCCTTTTTTAAGTTAATAGCAATTACATACGTAGAAAACAATCTCAACATTTCACCCTCTTTTGTTTAACTGCTTTATCTATGGTCCTTACGCAGGTTAACTGCCTCTGGGCAATTGCATTGCAGCTGCTTTTGAAACTCAAGAGGCATCTCAAAATTGTGTACAGCCTGAACGATGCCCGTTGCCAGGTAAAATTCTACAAATTTTTGGCTTCTTGTCAGGGGCAAAATCACGCTAACTTAACTCAATATGTCTACTACCCCATCAGGCTTTCTCTCCAACTGAACCCCCTAAACCTGGGGAAGTTCTATCAAGGCAAAATATTCCTTTTGATGTCAGCGAAACATCTACCAGTGTGCCGTCCACGTACCAAGATTTGGTACAGAGATATCAGGTAATGTGAACAATAATCATCCAGAGGTATTAATATTTCTTGACTTTCCTGTATAATTACATAGTTTGGATTCTTTATGGAACAGGAATTTAAGAATGCTTTGAAGGAAGATGCTCTTGATTACACCACTTACACTGCAAACATCAAGAGGAAACGCCCTACTCCTAGAAAGACAAAACAGGACACAAAACAGGTGCGCATGAATGTGTACTACGATGATGACGATGATGATGCAGAATGGACGGGAGGATCTCGGCGGCAAAGTGTTGGTGTTATGAGGAGAGTTAACAGCGGTAGAGCATGTAGGCAGCGTCAATAGCTTCTGTAAATATGAAATACATAGGCTAACTTGTAAATTACTTAGGAGAAAAAAGAAAAAGAAAAGGCAATAGAATAGCGTGACATGACATCAGAAAGGAGGAGAGATCCTGTTACATATGATTTGATAGCAGTCGTATGGGGCACGTTCACGTTGTAATTTTCTACAAGTATTTTTTTACTACTCACTACATTCTTTCCTGTCAATGAAATTCAAGATTTTGTATTCTGTTGTTTGGCCAGTATGATGTTTAACATGTAAAAGAATACGGAGTGGAACATGGAAGAGCTAAGCTAGAGCAAGAACGTCTTCAATCCAGCATCTGTTTCTTGAAATCTATGTCGTTTATTCTTTTCCCTTTTTCGGTTACATTGCAATTGGGAATTTTTGTTACTTTCTGGTTTGAATGTTCGATGTCCGTTTGTGTAAAAATTGAACACGGAGCCGCCGTTCATCCCTATATTTAGATTTTATTCTCTTTATCGTTTTACCTAATTTTCTTTTCCTTTTTTGGGAATGCAGAGATTCTGGACTTATAAATGAAAATTTTCGCAAAATATTTAGAGATCGGAACATAATATTCATTTAAAAGGAAATCTCAACAACTTTATAGATTATCATTTTTCTGAGTTTGCTGTAGTTGCCTGAATCAAACATAGGTAAATTCCACTTCAAAAATGTCTAAAAATTGAACAAAATAATCTTAAAAATTACTCAAACTCCTATATTCTAAAAGCCTTAATATTTTCTTCTACACATAAAATAAAAAAACAGTGATTAAAGTATAAAAGAAGGGTTTCCTGGACAAATATGACACCATTATTCGTTTAAAGTTACAGTATAAAAATAGATATAATAACTCTTCAAGTTACTCTAGTGGAACAAGCTCTTCTCTTCTTGTTACCCAGTATAATGATTCTTCTAAGTGATCATGGGGCAATGACAAATAAAGGCTGCACACAAGGGAAACAAACGTTTTTACAATCTCCGGTAAGAGAACAATATATAAGATAAGAGAGAGACAATGTGTGCGAATAAACAAAAGGAATTACCATGTCCACGCTAACTGGTTTCGCATCCTCTGCCAGAATCTCAGTTATGGTTCCTGATTGATCAGCCTGAACAGTGAACAAGACAAACAATTAAGTGAAAAATGAACATCTAACAAAAATTTCATCTTCGCATCATAAATTAAATGTACCATAATTTTCACGGTCATGCTGCTATAACAGTAAAATGAAACAATGAAAAGAATGGATACATACTTCAATTTCATTCATTAGTTTCATAGCTTCAATGATGCAGACAACCTGACCTTTCTGCACTTTATCTCCTACCTGTAAAATTAAGATCACAAACATATTGAGGAAAACTTTGTTACATCAGGTAGATATTTACGTACAGAAGGTGCCACCTCATTCATCATACAAAATGATGGTACTGTGTTGTGTGTGTTTAGCATCAGTGTAACAGCAGCAATTACCTTCACAAAAGGAGGTTCACCAGGTGCAGGACTTCGATAGAAGGTTCCTGCCATAGGACATTTTAGTGGTGGATGAGACGATGAGGCAGTCTTCGCAGGTGGAGGTAAGGCAGGTGTTGGAGGAGGAGAACTTGGAGGTGCAGATGCAGGAGCAGCTGCTGGTGGAGACGGATATGCCGGTTGTTGGTAAGGTGGCATTGCAAAGACAGGAGGTGCTTGTGGTGGTTGCTGCAAAGCCTCTTTTTTTCTTATTATGAGCTCACAACCTAACTGCTTCAGTTGGAGCTCTGTGATATCTCTTGAATCCACAAGCCTGCTCGAGAATTCAACATCCAAATCAATAAATTGCTGTGTACACTAGCATTAAAATCGCATGTTGTCTACACTTACTTAACGAGGTCTGAAACTTGTGTCATGAAAGCCGAAATTTGTGATGCATCCGGAATGTTGCTTCCAGTTGATTTCTCATCTTCGTCAGATGTTGGAACTTTGGAGTTGGTCTCTACCACAGGCACAGAATTTGAAGATTTCTCGAGAAGAGTCTTGAGTTTGAAAAATTAAATTAATAACAATTGAAGCCAAATTTAGAGAAAAAAAAAATCTTCATCTTATATTCAACAACACACCTCATGGAGCTGTGCCTGAACCTCAGTAACAGGAGATGGCTTTCTGTCAGAGCACTGCAAAAGAGAATCACATCATCCAAAACAATCCATGAAAATATCTCTGCTAAAGATATTAGATTAGCACATATCATTAACTGAAGAACAAGTTCTTATAGTTAAGAGTTCATGTAAATGTCATCTTTATTAGTTTATATACAATATTAAATCTCTTTATGAAGAGCTTGATTAGATGAAGTTCAAACCCAAAAACGGATTGAAAAACCTAAACTGAATGTTATTAACCTAAGTTATCAATTATAGACAAATCATTATAGGCATTATAAATTTACATTTGAACTAGGAAAAAACCCAGAAACAGAATTCTGACAAACTTTACTCTTGACTAATAAAAATAATTCTAAAATCAACTATCATATTCATCATCACTAATATGGCCCATAATAATTTAAAAAAAAAATTGTCAAAGCTCGAAAATTTGTCAAAATAGACTAAAAAGCATATATATATTTTTTTAAATGCAGTTGGATTCGACTAGAGGTCACAGAACAACAATCAAATCAAGCTTGTAAAGAGAAGAAGCAAACAAAAACAACACAAACTAAACAAATGCATATTAATAGGAAAAACTAAATCAGTTAAAAGAAAAAAAAAAGTATGAAAAAAAAAGGAAAAGAAACTAACCTGAAATCCAAGAAAACTGGAAGCGCGAGGAGGAAAGGAAATGGTGGAACTGGGAAGTGGGTTTCTGACATTGGATCCAACGCGAGCAACCAGAGTCGTTTTGGGGCAAGGAACCGAAACGGATGCCATTTCTGATGATGTGATCTGGTTTCTCGAAACTAAAGAAGAAATATAAACTGCAAGTAGGCTGAAAGCAAGAAAGTTCAAAATTTAAATCCAAGAATGCAGAGGAATAAACGGCGATAGTCGATGAGATCGAAGAGAGGAGACTGAGAAATCTGAGAGATGAATCAGAAACAAATAAAAGGGACTTTAAAGGGGGAAATAGGGAATTTGGGTTTCGATACTTACAAAGAAACAACTAATGTTAGGTTTCTTAACTAACTGCCACAGCGGCAATAAAAAATACAATTCCGCCGATCATTTTTTGTGGGCTCCTTTTTTATGTTCTTATATGCTGTGCTGTCCTGATTTTGATTGTTGTCTTCAAATTAATATTTTCATGGGTTGGCTTTTATTTTTTCAGGGAAATTTTTTTTTTCTTATTATTTTTTTCAGGCTTAATAAATAATTTTTTGAACTCTTTACATAATTATTAAATTTATATCCACTAATCTTTACATCAATTCAGAAATTTATTATTGAAAAACTCTATAAATATAGAGAATGCTTTTAGCCTTTTACTATAAAAAATTTGATAAACTATTCAGCGGAAGGCCATTTTATTTAATAGGATAAAAATATTGAAAACCATTAGGATGCTTATTTAATCCAATGTGTTTGCAGACCACTTGATGGATTTAAAATGCTTATTCAATCCCTTACACCCCAAATTCTTCTTTTTGAAAGAAAATAAAACAAAAGAAAAATTGATTGAAAAAAAAAATATAGTTATAACCTAATTTTCTATAAGTTGGATTTAAACTAAAGACTAAATAAATTTTTTTAAATGACTTTAAATAAAGTTCTAAAATTTAAAAATAACAGTATAAAATAGTAATAAAGTATTTCTTTAAATTTGAATGTTCAAATAATTTATACACCCTGAATTATTAAAATTACCAAAAAAAAGAATATAGTTTTCCTTATTGCAGTTATTATGCAAGTTTGCTTTCTCAGTTTTTAAATATGTTACCTTTCTACATACTAAATTGAATTCCAATGAACACCATTATAGATTCGGTTACACCCTTACATGCTGACTTGGATATGCCAGATCAGGGTGGGACATCTGAGCATTATGAAACCCTTAAGTAGGAACTGTCGAGGCTCAGACAGTTGGTGCTCTCAAGGATCTCTCTTTGACTTGCTAGTCTGACTTCTTAATGGAAACGAGAAATGATCAATCTAGATTGCTAGAATTCTGCGTTTCTCTACTGGTTTTTTACGTACAAAACAGGGTTGGCCCGGAATTTCATCTTACTGGTTATTTTGGATTTCCTGAATCAACTCGGATCCTGTCCTCAAACCTGCTATGCTCTCTCTTATAGAGATTCAAAACCATGGATATTGTTTGGGAAAGTAAGTTTGCAGGATCCTTGTTTCCCAGTTACTAAAAAGGCATAAGCGTGCAACCTCAGCACAAACGTAGACAAAGGAAACCTGACAGTAGAACCAAACAACAGAACAGGAAAAGATCGGAAAGCACAAGAAAAGAAAAGGCTTCTGCCCAACAACATGTGCAGTAGGTCAAGTTTGGCAGTTGAATTTTATTACTCATTAACAATAAAAACTCCATATTGTATCCTTTCTCCAACAAAAAATTTCAGTTGAAATCAAAATATATCAACAAACGGCGCCTTACAAGTTCCTTGCTTTTGCTCAAAAGCATCCAAAATCAATCCCTTCGTCTGTATCATCAGAGCCATATTCCTCAACACTGCATTTCTTTATTACTGCAGCAATTATAACATTACAGAGCGAAAACCTAAACCAACAAAAAATGATTGGAAAATGCTTAGCATTTGGGGGCTTCCCCCTGCGATGTCAGGATGCAGTAAAGTGCACATAATTATGCAACAGTGTAACAAATAAAAAAGAAAGGCACTCTAGTAGCGGTTCATGTAAGTCCTGCGTCTGAACCAGTTGTAGTCGGGCAAGCCCTGGATGGGACCCGTGGCAGCGATTGCAACGTCCTGATAAAGAAAGCAATTGATGTGAAAATTTCATTTCCATTAATTAGGATCTATAGAAGCAACTTTGATAGACTATCTTTGTACCTTGTCATGAATAAATCTGTTTGCAACACGCTTAATAGCACTTGCATCAACAGCATCAATCCTTGCAAACAATTCAGCAAACGGAACTCTCCGACCATAAGTAAGCAACTGCAAAGCAAATGAGAACAAAAATTACTAACAGTAAAGATCAGCAACAAGAGTTCAATTAAAGTCCATGCCTCTACAAATATGAGTTCACTTTGGACAATAATCCTTGCAATTGCAATGAAGACCATCTCATAATTACAGAAAACAATACGATGGAGGTCCTGTGATCAATTGCGCTAATGGTCTTGCAAATAACACATCACAATGAACTTCATATTGAATCTGTGAGGCTCAAAGACATTGGATGACAGTCAGGTTTAAAATACAAAAAGGGCCATGTGCTTTTAAATTCTCTCTTCATCAAGAACCATGAATGATGCCTACAATTTACTATTTGGTTACATAAATAATGCAATCATTAGGTGAAAAAAGAACCTTCATTTGTCTTTCATCAAGAATGCTACTCACTGAAACCCAATTCGTCCTAAGATTTTGCCCCCAGTATGCTTAATAATATTAAGAAGATGAAATACCTGACGCCCAATATCTTCAGCTACAGGACTGGTTCCATCTATGTGAAGCAGCAATGAAGATTTCAACTGCAACCACATGCAACAGTAAGAGAATAGCAACAAAATCAAACGACATTATAAACAATACATGATATACCTGAAAGACAATTATGATATAATCCAATAAAATGCATGGTAATTTAAATCACATGATTCATTTTAAAGAAGAAGAATATGCGTAAGCCGCAGCAGTAAACAGTGGCGCTTCCATTCATCACATAAACACTCCAGCTTAGCATGCCTAAGTGCAGTAAACTAAAACCCAACAAAAGATGAATACTCCAATCAGCTAGAGCCAATTGTTTGCTCACCTAATGCAGCTGTGCTGTTCAATGCAACAAATAATTTTCAACCAACCATATTAACAAAATGATTCACTACAAAATGAGACGCCACAGAGTGGACATCTGACATAAATCACAGTGACCTGAGGGCCAGCTTAGGATTCAGTCAGGTAAAGGCAACAACTACTTTACATACAGATGTAAGAATTTATACATAAAATATTTGTCCAACATGGCAATACAAAGCCTTAGACAAAGACTCAAGGGGAAACTAGCTGAAGTCAAATTCAAATCAATAAAAGAAAAATATCAAGTTCCATGACAAAGCATGATAATACCTGATTGCAAGCCCTTGCAACATCAGCATCAGAAACTCTATAACATAACTTTGACGTCTCACGCATGATTGCCCAAGCTAAATCATCCAAGCAATCCGGCTGAAATGGTAAACCGAGTCTTAATTATTCACTAAGAAAAGAAAGGATAATAACATCAAAGAGAGAGCCCAAATAAAAAGGAATGTTAAAATGACACAATTATCATTCTAAGCATAAAATAGTTATGGTAGCTTAGGACGTGATTAGCGCCCACTATTTGTTTTCTACTGTTTTTTTGTTACAGCTTTGGTTCTTCACTTGTGCAGTGGAAAGGAAAAAAGAGAGGTTAAGGAGAAAAAAAAAGAAGTGATTTCAAGATTTCCCACCAATTTGGAGAGCAATGGCTTAAGAGGATTGGAGGGAAATTTGATTTTTTTTATCTCCTTTTCTTATATCTTACTATTGTCCACACAATGGAACTAGAGCAAATTCAATTTATATTCTTTTCTTTTCCACCTATTTCCCTCCAAAGTGCAAAAGGGTTAAAACAGAAAAAGACTCAAATGGGAGAGCATAGGAACAATAGTGGTGGCCAAAGGGAACAACAACATATTTTTGGAAAGACACATAATGTCATGCCACTATGATATTTCATCTTCCAAATATTCATCATTCAACTTCTTCCACAAACTCATGCTTCTAACAAATAATAGTACTATTTTCCTGAAAATAAAATCAGCTCAATACGATTCCAGTTTGATATCTATCAATGGCAAAATGTTTTGCTTTAGAGACTACATAGACACATTATTCAATGTACCCCTTCTCTCATATTTTTCAGTCCACTACATCTATATGCAGTAATTGAATAATCATACCCCACGTGCATTGGACTTCAATTCACGGGAAGACATAAACGAAGTTTCATGACCTTACCTTAGCAATAGCATAAACACCAAATAGGCCAGTATCTTTGTAGTTGGTGTTGAAAGCCATCATGCTTTCTGCAATTTCATTTATCCCAATCCTCTGTGCCAGCTCAGAACTAAACAAGAAGACAATGAATTATAAGAAAACAGCCAGAGCCAAAAATTAAAAGGTTATGAAGACAGGCTGTGGGTATTGAAAATGATTTTGGGCTAAATTTAACAATCATATTTGAGTGCTTCATCATTCTTTACTGGGTGTTTTAGTCGTTAGCATGATGAGTTGATAGATGCGGTGTTTACCCCATGTGCTTTCCACCTCCAGCATTTTTATTCCAGGAACCCAACATTGCCTGCATAACCATCAGAGGAACTGCATCTGGATCGGTCCATGATGCTCCTTCAAAAGCAACAGCGAATTGCGCCAAAGGAACATCATCATCAATTATCCTGACCTGAATACAAACAGCAATGAATAAGCAGTTAAGATAAATATAGGGTGTCAAATAAAAAACTATGATAGATATTCAAGATGAATTTCCCACCTCAGAACCAGTAAAAAATGCTGGTTCTTTTGCAACCAGCTGGGTTGCTGTGGTTGGATCAGATGATAGCTTAGTAAACAGCTGCTTTACTTGCTTAACAATGTCCTCATGCTCAACAGCTCCGGAAGCAACGATGACCTGAATGAAAACCCAAACAATAATTTTAAGAGCCAATACAGCCTCCTAAAATTCTAATAAGACAATTATACAAAAAAATTAAGCCTCATCAGCTAATTAGTACCATCCTTGGAGCCGTGTAGTGTGTATTTATGTAGCTCTGGAGATGTTCTTTTGTTATTGATTGGACATTTTTAGCTGGTCCAAGTATAGTTCTGCCCAAAGGAGTGTACTGGAATGCAGTTGCATGCAAGTGGTCAAATATAACTTCCTCAGTTTGCCCCTCAACCTGCAAAAGTTCGAAGAAATTTTGTATTTTGACAATTATAAGATAAAAAACGCCAGAAAAAATAGAAAATATGAGGCACATATCATATCAGGCTCAATGAATTGATAAAAAAAAAAAAAAAAAAAAAAAAAAAACCCCGAACTTTGGATATTGGCTTAACCCTTGTCCGCCAAAAATCATCTTCTCTTACAAATTCCAAAAATCAAATCACATCACACAATTATCCAACACTCTAGCTACGAAAAGATCAATAATTTCCTCCTAACTAATTTCTCATAACTAAAAAATTCAAACTCCAGTAATGCTAATCAATTGAAAGCAAAGGTCGCAACTTTGTGTTTATGGAATCGATAAAAAGATAACCCGCGTCTAATAAACACAAAAATATGGCAACCAATTACCTCTTGCATTTCCCTCAAGATCACATGCCTCTCACGAGTAATCCGGTTGTCATCAAACTGTGAATGCTGCAATATATCAGCCAAAATATCCAAAGCCTTATCGACATCCTTGCTCATTACTTTAGCATAATAAGTAGTCTGTTCCCTGCTAGTATAGGCATTCAAATGCCCACCCATGTTCTCGATCTCCTCTTCAAGGTCTTTCGCAGACCTCCTCTCGGTCCCTTTAAAAATCATATGCTCCAGAAAATGCGCCGTTCCGTTAGTATCTTCAGTCTCAAATCGGGAGCCAGCGTCGATCCACACTCCAACGGTTGCTGTTTTCGACGCAAGATTAGATTCCGTCGCAACACGAAGGCCATTAGGGAGAGTAGTGATGCGAGTTTCGGGAGCAGAAAGGACGTGAGTGTGAGACCTGATAGTTGGGTGCGGAGACCCATATTTGAGGAACCTAGGGTCCGGGTTCTCAAGCTGTTTAAGCTTAGATTTTACAGATTCAGCAAGACGATCATAGATCATAACATCTGGAGCGGGTGGAGAAGGTAGATTGCTCGAGGAAGTAGCGGCGACAGCAGCAGCGGAGGTGGAAGAAGATCGGAAGGAAGATAGAGCAGAGCGATGAGGCTTATGAGACCGGCGAGCTAGAGCGAGAAGATGTCTCAACCCCATGATTGATTCGGTTGGTGGTGTTTGGGCTAGGGTTTGATTGATGAGAGGAAGGTGTATCTGGAAAATAATACTACTATATGTTAATAAGGAACAGAGAGATAGAGTCTGCGTTAGGAACAAACAGCGTCGTATTGTAGCACCCAACCTCATATGGTTCACTCCACATGAATCGGTCTTCTAGTTTTGACTTTTGAGGAAAGGGTGACTTTTTAAAAAGAAAATTTCTCCCTGATACTTAAAGTTTAGCTTAATCTGCTCTGAGGTACTCCAATTTTAGAAAATAAATTTTCAGGTTCTTTATATTTACACTATTTATCTGGTGGATCATTCCATCAAAATTCCATTAAATATTGTTAAAAATACTTATATACATTATTTTTATTTCAAGTCCTTAAGTTATGAACAAATTTGCTCTCAATTCCTTTCTTTTATGCATTTTAATTTTAACTTGAAAATATTATTTTGGGGTCTTTATAAGTATAAGCTAATCACTTTTGGATTCTTGTGATTTGCGTGTTAAATCAGTAGGCTCTTATACTATTAGATTCTCAAGTTTTTTGCTTATTTTTCTGTTAAATTATATTAAAATGACATTTATAACATTTACTCTTTTATTTTCAAAATTAAATTTTTAGATCCCATAGGTTTGTAGAATTAAGCAATCAGGTCCTTTTGCCTATCTAGGTGAAACTGATGGTTTGACCCATGGGACTGGTTGTCGAATCTATCTTAGAAAGGACTAAGAGCTTGAGTAAGGATTCTTAAATCTACTCAGACAGGAGTTACCATGTTACCTTCACAATTGACAAACAAAAGGTAATTTGTCTTTTTTTTTTTTTTTTTTCGCAGACGTCTTTGCTTAGTTTGGATATATATATGTATTTGTGATATATTATTTTAGCAATTTTTTTTTTTACAACCTTAGGTACTTGCTATTGAATTGATAGAAAGTGACCCAATGAACATCATCCACGTGTGTTAGGCATTCATACACAAAATATAGATGGACTATTGTGGGATTGTGAGCTAGGGCTACTACTCATGAATCCAACCTTAAGAAATGCTGAGAAGCTTGAGAGAGAATCAAGAAGAAAGATAATGTCTTAGGCAACGGGCAAGCAACAATTGGACTAAGGCCTTTTCTAGGACAAACACAAGGTATGACATGTTCATTAATAATTCTGAACCCAAAAGAACTTCAATTTAACTGTCATTAATTAAAATGCAACTCTAAGAAAACACTATAATCAGACTTCGATTCAGACAAATAGATGAACGAAACGAACCCAAAAGAACTTCAATTTTAACTCTCATTAGTTAAAATGCAACTCTAAGAAGGCACTATGATCAGACTTCCGTTCACGCAAATAGATGCACAGAAGGAAGAAAAACATAAAGTATCCCTTTAATAATGAACATCTGAAGTATAATTAAGAGGTAGATTAATATAATGAGTAGGTAAATATGTCTAAAACAAATAGAAGTCGGAAGAGGAATCCAAAACTCAAAGACAAGAACAATTGAAGCTCAAAATTTCTCATATGGTTCAAGCATCAACCAATAGTATCTCCCAAATACACTAGAACAGAAAGCTAAAACTACCAAAATAAATTGTTGTTCAGAGACCGCCCAACTTTTTGATTTAATCAAGGGGCAACCACAATCCGTCCAGCCACTTGGTCAAGGTCACGTTGACCACTTGAAGTGATTCTCCTCCCACTATTATCATAGCAAAAGCAATTCATCAGCATATATACTGTATCAAGAGTATTTCTGACCTATAAAAAGATGAAAAGTAAAAAGAGACCAAGAGAAAATCAAAGCTCACCCCTTTGGGTCAATGTCAATAATGTTCATATTCTGCAATTGCTGAAGGATATGACGTGCGATAGCTCCACTGCTCTTGCCAAAATGGGGTGGACGACTTCCATTTCTCTTGCTTCCACCATAGATCCTACGGAAAGCACCTACCCCAAGGCCTCCCCTCAAGTAAATCTTCCTTGCCATGGATGCTGCAGAAAAAATAAAAGATTAGCAAACTTTATATAAGCCCATCAACAACTTTACAAGAGTAATGGAAGTAAAAGAGACACACCAGCTCTAACAAAGTACCAGTCTGGGTCATAAGGTGCAAGCTCCTTCAATGTTCCAGTCTTCACAATATCAGTCCAAGGAGGCAATTCAATCTGTTTCCCAGTAAAAAGAAAAGAAGGAAGTATAAGGTATAGCATCTAAACAAGAAATTCCAATTCAGAAACATAAACAAAATTTCAAGAGGCAGAATATAACAAACTAATTTGTAAATAAAAAAGGAATTATCCCTATTCCCTGGTGAACCTTTTCTTTCCAACTAGGCTAGTAAAACAAGCATAAAACAAACTTCCAGAACCTTAGTTATATATTACACAAATGCCAAGGCAACCTAATTCCAAATACTTAATTTTGAGCCAAGGCAAACCACCCAACAAAGCAAGAATCATAAAAAGGTTTGCAATTGTTTCAAATGTCAATAAATTACGGCACAGTGAAGATTCATCTACCAAAAAACAGAACAACAAAATCAGTTCGCACGTTTCTGATATTGCTAAAACTGAAGCCATATTCACCTAATAAACTCAGTTCGTGCACAGACTGGAAACATCTATTCCAGCTAGTGGACTATATATCGAACACTAGAATGACCAGAAAACACTAAATCCCCACACTAATCAAATCTAACTAAATAAATGACAAAAAAAAATATAAATCGAAGTGATAAACAAAATGCTGAAATCAGAATGAATTAAAAAAGTTCTAAAGATGCATACCTTGCCAGATCGCTTGAGATGGGCAGAGTAAGCCTTGACGAACTCATGCGGAGACACGTCCTTTACAGTCTTAGCTGTCGCCATTTTTTCTTCAGAAGGCGTTCTCTACAGAGCAAAGGGCAACGAACTATATGCTCTGTATCTCTCTCGCTAGGGTTTCTCATTCATTTGCTTAGCGTGCCTTATATAATTAGGGTTTCGTGTTTTGCTTTCGATTGGCCCACTTTATATTCGGGTCGGGGGCTTGGATCATGTGTTTCCAGAATTGGGCTTTTACAACTTGAGCCCGATCCAAAATGCTGAGGATACATTTTCTCTCGTAACAAATTCATAATTTTTATTAGTCGGTCCATTTTGTAAAATATGTCACTTTGTGACATCCAAGCTTAATTAAATAAGAAGTGGATTAAGTAATAAATTTTTCTTTTTATTGTCATGTATATTTAAAAAAAAAAAATAAGTTATTTTATATTTTAAAACTCTAATATTTAATAAAATATGAAGGATAAAAATGAAAAAAATGATAAATTCATCCTTTAATACATAAAAAATTGATATTTATTTTGAAACAAAATGAATGTAATATGGTGACATCTTTTAGAAGACAAGTAGCATGCTATTAATTTTAAAATATGTAGTTAAGTAAATATTATAATATTTTAAAATTACGTAAATGAAAAATTTTTGTGATATTGATTATTATACCCTTAAAATATATTTAACATGTAAATTAATTTTTACATATTACTAGTACGCAAATTGATTTCTTATGATAATTACTTTTATATCCTTAAATTATTTTTACGTAACAATTAGTGAATATAAATTGATTTTTACATATTATCGGTATGTAATACTTTCAATCTTTTGGTGTTTTTACATATTAATCAGTATGTAAATCAATTTTTACATACTATCAGTATGTAAATTCATTTTTTAATTTAAAAGGTATTTTTGGAATAAATAAAATGTAATTGATATTTAGTTAATTTTTGAAAACAAAATGTTATTTACTTAAATCAAACTTCAAAATATGCTATATACTAACTTAGCACTTTTATTATATTTTTCTTTCTATTATAGATTATTATTCGCTAATGATAAAATGTACGTGGTGTACTAATACGTCTCCCTATAAAATACTCATTTCAAGTGAAAATGCGGGCTCTAAGTGAAAATAATAGAAAGGTGTACGAGTACGCAGCTTAAGAAATTTGAATTGAATTTTAGAAGGTACTAAAAAATATGAAATTGTCAATTGCTATTCAAATTTTACAATAAATCCTTGAGTAGAATAAGTTTTACTAGATCATTCGTAGACTAGAGCAATGCTAGACTTGGCACTTATTTTAAAGGGATACTTAAAAACGGAAACGAAAATGCAGAAGAGAACTGAACTGAGAAGAACTTCCACCCCCAGCTGGCTATATTTTCATTAAATTTCACTGTACTTGATCCATTGAAGAAAACAAACCAAAGTTCTCAAAAATTGCAACAAAATCAGTTGCACACCTCATGTACAGAAAAGATATTAATAAGAATCATAGTTGACATTTATTTTGTGATTGACCAATAATTACGATTGTTGGTAAGTGAAGGTGCTCATGTCATTCCATGAAAGACAACTTTTGATCTTCTTGTGCTGTGGAATGTGAAATTTTGGTTCTTTTGGGATAGTTGGATGCTTCATTGACCTGCAAAAAACAACAATATTCACCTTTTAATTCTCAAATTGCAGTACAAGTTAGCAAAACCAGATGCATTTTAATTAACAAGAAAGGTTTCTGCTTGTTGGAGGTTCAACTTAAAGGCCTGCAGATATACAACAAAACCAGAATGAACCTTTATTTTATTACCTTCTGGGAATGAACGGCCGGTCAAAATAAGGCATAGGCTGTGCTTTTGGAACCAGCTCCTTCCGTAATCTTCGTATTTCTTCTTCCTCTGCCAACTACACAGAATGAAAAAAATGACTGTTTAAGTATCTTGAAGCATATTGTCCAAATTATATATAATATACATATATTTCAACTTCAGTGTAATTGAGTTTCTCATCCAATTACCTTCTGCTGTCTTTCTCTTTCCATTTTGTATTGCTCAAAAAGAGTTAACTTCTCAGACACCTGATATCACAAAAAAATGAATTGTCAACTCCTTTAATAGTAACAGAATATACAAACAAGATCAAGGATTATCAACAGGAAAAAAAAAGCTGCACACAGTTACAACACTTGAGCTTAAGCTTTAACAGAACTGCAAACCACAAGATTACAATCTATATTTTCTCAATGAGGCTTTGAAACTCACACATTCTTTTGCAAGAGTATTAAGTAAAAATTGACTATTATAAGTTACAGAAGGCTTATTATCAACAGGAAAAAGAACTACACACAGTTACAACACATGAGCATAATGAGGCTTCAAAACAAGGCATCCCAGTTGTTAATGTCACACATTCTTTGCAAGAGTATTAAAAATCAACTAATTCAAATTTTGATACTTATAGTTTAACAACATATTCCTGAGATTATACAGAAAAATTAGCAGTTAATTTGTAAATATAGATTACTGAAATATGGAGAATTACCTGGTGATCAAACTCCGCACGCTCCACTGCTCGAACGTCAGTATGGAGCTTAAGGTCCATGGGCCTAGTACTCTCTTTTACAGGAGGTTTGATAAGATTCTGAAATTACATTAACCCAGTTCAAGTAAGTGAACTTATTATGAACACGAAAAATAAGATCAAGAGGCTAAATTCAATAGTTCCTAACAACAATTTTCACATAAAGAATCATTTACTCTACGAAATTTCTTACCAAATTATATGAACAGTCCCAAACTTACCTCAGGCTCATCTGTAGTCCAAGGAAGGCCTTGTGCAATAGGAATCCGCTGCTTCTCTTCTTCAGTCATCATCTCCTGTAACTTCTTCATAAATTCTTCCTCTTTCTGTCTTCCCCTTTGCTGCAATAAGAAGCAGAAACCAAAATTTTGAATGAATTCAACATGGAAAAAATAAGTTCTGCTCTGCCTAATCAATTGTTCCTTGTAGAATTATCTACCTCTGTCCTCAGCTTAAATGGCTTTTGGCATGTGACTTTAAGTTGTTTCTTCTTCCATCTCCTCCCACCCATTGTTCCACATGACTCGGAGCTCTGCAAAAAATTAATTTCATTAGCTTATACATAAGTACCCAAAGTAGTAAACTGAAAAGAGTATAAAAAGAACTTACATTTCTTCTGCTTCTCCGACCTCCATTGGAAGTTCTGCTAGAAATACTGCAATTTGAGGGCGAAGTAACATAATTCACTACCCAGTCACAATCTAACTATTTGAAAAACAAAAAATGCGAGTAAGAATAGACAAAATTAGTCAACATTCATCCTCACCTGCCTTGACTGCTGTCCCATGATGAAGAAATAGAATGTCTTGGATCCAAACCGAGATTCTCAGAAGTGAGAAACAAATCTGATGGGCATAGAGAAGAAGTAGAATCATGCAATTCAGGCAGTTTAGGTGGCTGTAATCCAGGCAATGCCCATTGCATTGTCTTCTTTGTCTCCTTAACCTCCTCCTCTGGCTTCGTATCAGATTCCTTGGGATCTGGTATTGTGCGCAATCTCTCAAAAGCCTGAACCAGATGCATCACTTTCCCACATTCAGGCACACTACTTCTTGCTTGTGCAAGCAATTTTTCTCTCCTTCTCTTGATAGTTGAAATACCTATGTTCTCAGACTGCTCACTCACGTCTTCTCCAATATCAATCTTTTGAGGCATAAATCCTTTCTCTATCTCATCTTCTTCTTCAACTTCACTTTCACCTCTAAAATTGTTTTCCTTTTCTTTATCTTCCTCTTCTTCTTTCCTGTTCTTGAAAAATTCTTCTTGTGAAGCCCTCAGTGTCTCATAAGCCACGCACAAACACTTTTTCACATTCCCACCAAATTTCTCTTTGCATTTGCACTCTACTGATGAATTGGAATTAGCTTTCTCCTTTTTTGAATTCTTCTTTGCCACAACGAATTTCCTTTCCCTGATCTTGTTTCTAGGAGAGTAGTGATTTGAGGTTTGTTGGATAATTTGACTCTTGGAGGCTGATTTCTGCGGTTTTGCAGATTTGATAATTGGGGAATTTGAGGGTTTTACATTCGGACTTGAACGGGCAACATTGGGGTTAGAATTCTCGGAATTTTTTGACGTTTTGGGTTGAGATTCTTTAGTAGGAGTTGCTAATTTCAGATTCATGGTGCTCGAATCCATGGATCAAAAATACAATTATTAGGTTTTGGTTTCAAATCAGTAAAGTAAATCGAAATTCTGTGTTTTGATTTTCTAAGGGCTTCGGTAGAGAAGAAAGAGGGAGAGAGAGAATTAGGTTTCTTTAATTGATCAGTGTGACACTGGTGAATAGATGAAGAAAAACGAACGTTGAAGGTTTTGGACGCTCTTTGTAACGGCTAGTTTTTCTGATGGTGGGGTTGTGGGTTGCGGAGCGTCGGATTATTGTTTCAAATATCTGTTTTGGTTTTGACCGTTGGATATGCTAATTAGGCGATTAATATCTAGATTAGAAAACCGTTACGGCTGGCTAGGATCACAAACAAGTGGGGATTTTATTCAGAGACTTAGGAAGGAATATGGTTTTTGGCCAAATGTCTTATTTCATTCCAAAATTTGTAAATCATTGCGATTACATCCTAAATATGAACTTTCTTCATCATACACCTTAAAATAATTTTTTGGATTAGTGAGCCCAAATCTAGATAAGTAAAGTGGGTTAAATTGTTGAGATTCTACCCTAAATAAACTTTCTTCAAATATTTTTGGGCTAAAATAACACTTTTAAATATTTTTTTGGGCTAAAATAAAATTTTTTTCTATGAAGTGGACCTAAATAATTTGTATGCTTAAGATAATTTTAACCAATAATCTCAAAAACTTGAAGGAACATAAATAAGTGAAGAAAACATTATCATTGTAAGTTTATGTAGAATGTTAAGGGCATGAGAGAATTGAAAAAATAAATCGGAACTTGTACAGAAGACCAAACTCTACCCTGTCAACTATATTGTCTCAGAATTATTTCTAGGATATTAATGATTTCATTTACAACGGTTTGAGTATTGAGTATATCAAGTAAATACCGAATACAAAATGGACGAAATTCTTATATTTTATTTATTTTTTTAAAATTTTAATTTATTTTCAAAGTTTAGTTTTTTTGAATAATCGAATTTAGACTCGTTTGATGGAAAAAAAAAATTCAATTTAGTTCAAAAAATTAGTTACATATTTTGTGATTTATTGTATGGCAAAGAAGGCTAATTTTTGGTGCAATCACATTCATACTAAAATAACACATTAAATATATTTCTCTAAAAATAAAAAATTAAGCATATGAATTTTAATATTTTTATTTTATTAGAAATAGAATTCGCCCCTCTCAAAACTAGTAAATGTTTCGAACACTTGGCAATAATCTTAATTGAAGGATGAGTATAAATAATTTTTATAGTCATATATTATTTATATCTCACGAAAAGTAAAATAAATTCTGAAATATTGTGTTTGCTATAGTTGAATATTACAATCTTTAAACTATAAAATTTTAATTGGTCATCACATAATACAAATACATGAAGTTCCTATAGTTAACTTTTAATATTATTAATTCATTGTCAAAAAATTTTTGATTTTATTAATTATAATAAGGAAAATTTTTATCCATCTCATGTATTTTGCATAATGTAAAAATTTAGTCATTCTATTTAGTAAAATAACGAAAAAATATTTTACTTAAGTAAATATAAAATGTAGAGACTTATAAATTATATTTCGAAAATATAAAGACGATATATTAATCTAAAAAAAATACAAAATATTAATTATACAAAACCCAAGTATTGAAAGAAATTTTTCCTAACCCAAGTATTAATAGATTATAATGTACTAGATGAATAAAAGTTTGCATGATTAAAAATCTTACCGCAGCCAAATGGTCCTATAACATTGGATTGAAGGGATCGAATCAACAAATTCTGAACAAGAATATAATCTACTCTTTGGATACACCATTCTCTCCCAAATCATGGGAGGAAAAAGAGCTTCCTACTAATAGAATGATGACTTGGTACAAGGTAATTTTCTTAATTTAATCTATTGAATATGTTTTTAATTATGAAATAAACATTGGGTTTTGGGATTTTGATTAATACCTTAAAAATTAAATTTCAGACAACATTCAAAGCTCCCCTAGGAGAGGATCCAGTGGTGTTGGACATGCAAGGCATGGGAAAAGGATTTGCTTGGGTAAATGGACATAGTATTGGGAGAAGAAGAAGGTTGCAGTTGGAAAAGTAAGTGGAAGTGGTGAGGATGGAAGGAGATACAATAGAACTTTCTTGCCATGGAAATCCCATTTCAGCAATTCAATTTGCTAGTTTTGGCAATCCTGAAAAAGTTGATAGCTCCTTTGTGAAAGGCTCTTGTGGTGGATCAAAAGATGTTGTATCAATCATCCAACAGGTATATATTTATAATCAAATGTAATTTAAGATACATAATCTCAGTTTGTATATAAATTTGCAGTCATGTGTTGGCAAGGAGGTTTGTACAATTGAAGTTTCGAAATATGTATTTGGGCCAACATATTGTGGAGAAGATGTAGTGAGCTGTGTAATTTGGAATTTTGGGATTGGTTTAGAATTAATTGTTTTGGTTGGTAGGGAGTTTTTGCTTAGAATGGAGACATGTTATCGACTGTTCATAACTTAATAATTATTTCTACCATTTTTGTTTGCTTAATCCACTTTATTCTTACCATTTTCCCATTTCTTTCTATTAATCCAATTTGCATTTAAATAATTAATTAAAATCCCAAACAATTCTAAAAAAATTCTCATATTTTTGGTATGAAAATATAAAATAAAAAAGTCATCTTTTATTGGAAACAACAAAATTAATTCTTTTACACTATTTCTCTCACCTATATTGTTACCTAGACAAGGGTATGGCGGGTTAGGTCCGCCGAATTTGGCTGTCTAACCGGCCTGGTCCACCCCTGAATTATGATCGACCGAACCGAAACCGTAATCGGTCGGCGTCCAATTAAGATTCAACATATTTCTGAACAATAATCGTAAACTATATTTAAAACCACCGATTTACCAGAAATAATTTGAAATTTTTCCGGCCGAACCGTCGATTAATCTACGGTCCCCTGGCTCAATGATTCAATGGACCGGTTCCGGTTAGCTTTCCCTTCAGCCCGTGGCCCAGCAGGCTAAGGCCTGTAATTGGCCCGGTCTGGCCCATGGCCACTACTATTACTACCTACAGCTTTGGAATTGAGTTTAGTCTAAGGTAATAGGGATTTTCCACAAAATCTATATTACTAAAATTTTCTAAGTAAATTTCTCTTAATAAAAAAATACCATTTTAAAAAATTTTCTCTTATATTTTGAGGTAACAAAGATGTATGATAAATGATAACTTTATACATAAATGAGTTAAAATACTCCGTTTAAGTTGTAAAGGATTGATGGCCAGTGCTTATAATGTACTAGAAAAATAAAAGTTTGCATAATTATTGAAAATTGATAATGAATTAATATTAGACCTGGATGTGTACATATTGGATGAGCAAGACAGCCCCACCGCATCAGCATCCAGCATCCGTCGAACAGTAGCAGAAGGCTCTTGCAACCATTGAACACCAATAGTCCCCCCACGCAACCTGATTCGCCAATCTGACTCCACCACCACCTTTCCCTCTCTCATTAACCAGCTACATGCCTCCAACATACCAAATGGCTCAGCAATTACCGGACTTTTCATACTAGAGCACTTCCATTACTCACATAACCGCTACTCCAATTTGTCATTGTTCTAATGGCCATTGAACCATCTCCTCATATACCCTTTTGGCCTTTGTTAGACTGATAGCACACTAGGTACTGCATCCCACATAAAATACGAGACAATTAAATAAAGCATGAAAACATAAATGATTAATATCAACCCTTTGAAATCGTAATCGCTCCTTCATCAGCCAATCATCACTGAAAATGAATTATTTTTATTAGAATATAAATTTTCATAATCAGCCCATGGGAAAAGACAACAAATTGTCAGTACCTTCTTGAGTAGGAAAATCTGAATTTTTTTGTTTGATTAATTGATTTTTTATCAATAAACATTTGTGTTCTTGCATGAATGGGAGGGGGAAAATAAAATCAGGCATTTCAAATTCATAGTTGGTTGGAGGATTTTTCCCAATAGTTACCATTTTTCTTCCTTCGGACGCTAGAATTTTTCCGAATACAGGTCCTCAAATGCAAAATTTTTTCGTTTAGACACCAAAATAGAAAAGCAAATGAAGTTTGGGCACCATTTATGTCAATAACCTTTATAGCTTCAAAGACAATCAAGAATTTACTGAAATCTGAAGCAAAAATAAGTCTTGGTTTTGAAGCATTGTGAGAAAATGCTAGACAATCGTACTATTTTAAAGCACCTTCTTTCTCACTTCTCATTCCCTAATGCAAAATGCACATGAAAACCATTGCTTATACAACTGTCAAGTTGTTAATATTCCTTGTCCGTCCATTACCAAAATTCCACCATTTGGTACATTATTAATTAGTTAGTTAATTAATTACAATTAAAAAGAAAGAGAGTTAGGAAATACTTGTCCTCTCTCCTCTCTATTGACAAAAAGACAGTTTTTTTTTTTTTTTTATAGTACTTGCTAAAAGAAAATATATTTGAAAACCTATTGCCTGAGTATAACTATAATATATTAATTCTAATAAATAATTACATCCTTAAAAACAAAGGTTATTTCACACAACACAAGTGTCTTATACTAAATTTATTTATTTGATTTTATTCAACACAAAATCATTCATACATAATAAATATGATAGTTACATGCACTCATTTCAATACAAGTACTTGTATTTCGTTTGATCGATCCCGAACCTTGTTTTATCTTAGTGATGTGCTTAGTCAACAGTGGTTTGATCGATCTCGAACCTTGTTTTATCTTAGTGATGTGCTTAGTCAACGGTGGTTGGAAACTAGCGAACAAGGGATGGAATTTTGGTATTGACAGGCAAATTTTTAGCAACATCTCAGAAGAAGCCCTCTCTCAGAATCACGAATCTACTGCTTTACAGGTAAATGCCCATCATGCTTCAAAACGCGTACTAATACAATACCACTCCACTGTCCAAAGGGTACGCTTGTAATTCCATTTTCTTTTACCTCTTTTTTACCTTTCTGCCACTCCCTTAATTACATATTTATTCTTCTCTAACAACTGCTAAATGATTAATTGGTCATTCCCAAATATCATAAGGGCATTTCTTGGAATTCCGTTGTGTATTTAAACACACCAGCACCCGCTCTATTCTCTCGTCCCATTTTCTTACCAGAAAACTAAACAAAAGCTAAATCTTTTCCTCTCTAGATTCTCTCCTGCTAAAGGTAAGGATTCATTTCTGCTCTTTGCTAATGGCTTCTTTTAGATACAATTCCATTTTTGTGTTTTTTTGTTCTCGATCTGTGACCTTTGTTCCCGAATAATGCACAATTAGTTGATTTACAGTGATTCATGATTGAAATTTCATTTGTTAATCAAGTAATTTTGATTTTCGGATTATGGATCTGCTCGAATGCTTGCTTCTTTCAAACTTTTTAAGATCAAGCATTACTTTTTCTATTTGAATTATACTTGATTTGTCGTTCTGGCCTTGACTTATTAACTAGTTTGGTTGGATCTTGATGTTTTTAGCTCTAGTTTTGCCTTTTTTTTTTCTTTTGTGTTACCTTTATGGTTCCATATTATCGTTTTTGTAATTGTTGTTTTGTGATTTTGATTGGAGTAGGCAAGTTCATGTTTGTGATCAATTTTACATGCAGGTGTAAAAAATTTTGGTTTCGTATCATCCGTACTTGTTTCTGTTTTATTATTAACGGTTAATTAAGCTTGCAATGCTCACTTCCCTGCTCTGTTTTGTACCAGCTTTCAGTTTGATGTTGGTTTTAAAATTTGCCCATTTATTTTGTTTCACCCGTTTGAACCAAGAATAGAAAACTGTGTTTTTGCATTCAAGATTGTCTGTCTATATGAGTTGAGAATTGCATTTTGGCTAAAGTCTGTCTTCAATGAGAAATTGGTATTTTTGGTAAAATATATATTTCGATCTGTTTCTTGTTTTCATGATTTCAGTATTTTGGGTTCATAGATGATGTAATAAATTGAGATTGGTAAAAAAAAGAGAAGCAGAAATTGATGGAAATGGGTATTGTTGTTTAATTAAATAAAATATATTGAATTCTTTAAACAAAATAAAATATATTAAATAAAGCACCATTTGACCGCGTGTAATACAACATAAAAATTGGCCATTTTGTTAATAAAGAGCCAAGTTTATTTTTTCTGTAAAGTAGACAGGTCACTAGCTGGTTGTGGAATGAATGGTGGGAAATATTACTATTTCTACGAGCTTATTTGTATGAATTTGTTGTATTTTCAGGTAATACAATTTCAGAAAGAAATATGGTGAAGATATGTTGCATTGGAGCTGGATACGTCGGTGGGCCTACGATGGCTGTCATTGCCCTCAAGTGTCCATCCATTGAAGTGGCTGTTGTCGATATCTCTCAACACAGGATTAATGCCTGGAACAGTGATCAGTTGCCCATTTATGAGCCAGGCCTTGATGAAGTGGTGAAGCAATGTCGAGGCACGAACCTCTTCTTCAGCGTTGATGTGGAGAAACATGTCTATGAGGCTGACATAGTCTTTGTTTCTGTCAACACTCCAACCAAAACTCGTGGACTCGGAGCTGGTAAAGCTGCAGATCTGACATACTGGGAGAGTGCAGCACGCATGATTGCTGATGTCTCAAAGTCGAACAAAATTGTGGTTGAGAAATCAACTGTCCCAGTTAAGACAGCAGAGGCAATTGAAAAAATTTTGACCCATAATAGCAAGGGGATCAAATTCCAGATTCTCTCAAACCCAGAGTTCCTTGCTGAGGGTACTGCAATCAGTGATCTGTTTAACCCTGATAGGGTTCTCATTGGAGGAAGGGAAACCCCTGAAGGTCAAGAAGCCATCAAAGCCTTGAAGGATGTTTATGCTCAGTGGGTGCCTGAAGATCGCATTCTAACCACCAACCTTTGGTCTGCAGAGCTATCCAAGCTTGCAGCCAATGCCTTCTTGGCCCAAAGGATCTCATCGGTTAATGCTATGTCAGCATTGTGTGAGGCAACTGGGGCTGATGTTACGGAGGTTTCATATGCTATTGGCAAGGACTCTAGAATTGGTCCCAAGTTCTTGATGGCTAGTGTTGGTTTTGGTGGGTCCTGCTTCCAGAAGGACATTCTGAATCTGGTATATATCTGCGAGTGCAACGGCCTTCCAGATGTAGCTGAGTATTGGAAGCAAGTAATCAAGATAAATGATTACCAAAAGAACCGATTTGTAAACCGAGTTGTTTCTTCGATGTTTAATACAGTTTCAAATAAGAAGATTGCTATTCTGGGGTTTGCTTTCAAGAAGGATACTGGTGACACAAGGGAAACTCCAGCCATTGATGTCTGCAAGGGGCTTTTGGGAGATAAGGCCCGGTTGAGCATCTATGACCCACAGGTAACCGTGGATCAGATTCAACGAGACCTTACCATGAACAAGTTTGATTGGGATCACCCTCTCCATCTTCAACCAATGAGTCCTACAACTGTGAAGCAAGTGAATGTAGTTTGGGATGCCTATGAGGCAGCAAAAGATGCCCATGGTCTTTGCATCTTGACCGAGTGGGACGAGTTCAAGACTCTCGACTACAAAAGGATATACGAAAGTATGCAGAAACCGGCTTTCGTGTTTGATGGAAGAAACGTCGCTAATGTGGATGAGCTGAGGGAGATTGGTTTCATTGTATACTCAATTGGAAAGCCGCTTGATGCATGGCTCAAGGACATGCCTGCAGTAGCTTAAATGATCGTTTTGATCGTCATGGTTGCGGACCAACCAGTTAAAGATGGAGATATTCAATTGAATTTTTTTCAATATTCTTAAGCTATTGTCAATTTTACTTGCTTTTCCATTTTAGTTGGGACAACAGAATTTGCATTGCTGTCATGGTGAAAGCAGAGTCTATGTTTTTTTTGCCTTACATTTGTATTCAAATATATCTATCATATATTTTTTGTCCTTCTTATGTGCATTTCTATAACTAGAACTATGAACTCATAAAACCCAGCTCTTAGATTCTATTTTTATCCATCTGCGTAACTTTTCAATATCTTAAATGATAAATCATGTCAACTAAAGATACTGCAATTTGTACCATGCTTGTTCCGTTTATTTTGGGGCTGTTCATGAATTCTTAGGTACCTATTGGCCATTTTAGTTTTAACTTTTAGGTGGAACTTCGTTTTCATTAGCTTGATTGCTTTGGCAAAGAGAAATGCTAGATTTTGAGGGGTCGGAATCTTTTTCGTACATTGGCGTTCAGCTGCTGTCGCAAAAAAGCAGTATATAGCAGTTTATTTTTTTTAGAGAAATTAACAAATATCATTTGTATTTTTATTTTTACTTTTATATACTTTATTTTTATAAAATTTTATTTCTTATAAATATGATAAAAATAAAATAATAAAATATCAATGGTAGTCCAACAACCGACCAGTCAAATTTCGACCACCAGTTAGCTCGACCAATCAAATTTCGACCACCAGTTAGCTGGAGATGAATGTGGAGGTCTAGTGATGTATACATATATATATATAATTTCATGTATTTATATTGGTTTGTGGCTCAATGGTAGAGTTTATTTACTTTGACAAAATTTTATTTTTGGTCCGGTGATCAGCAGCGACGGTCTGAGAAAATCCGGCGATGGTCAGACAGTTGATCAAGAAAATTTATAATTTTGAATTTTATTTTTAAATGGAGCATTTTTTAAATTTAAATTTATTTATTTTTTTTGAAATGTAATATTGAACAATTTTTTTTAGTTACCACTTATTAATTTTTAAAATACGTTATTTACTTCCAAACCTTCACCAAAAATCTGTAATTCTAATTATAATTGGAATATGTATGAGATTATCCAAAATTTTAACTTCACTTCCAAAATTAACCAATTTTATTCATACTAGTATTTTCTAAGGTGTGTTTAGATATAAGATTTTGTAATACTATAAAATTTTATTAATTATATCCAAAATTAATTAAGAGATATAGAAATAAGAGGTAAAACACTAAAAAATAGTATTAGTCTACAATGTTATATAGTAAAAAAGATTAGATGTAAAGAAAATATAATGTGATAGTAAAAAAAGTCAGGTATTTTAAATTAAGGATAAATTATAATGTTATCAGTATATTTGGTTAATATTATATTTTAATCACTCAATTTTTATAAAATTGCTATCAGTACACTATAGTTTGATATTATTGAACACGAAAAATCCGAACATGTGAGTTTTTAGAATAAAGGGAGTAAACCAAACTTGATTTGTCCTCAATTCTAATGGAATCAAGGTTGAGATAGGCCTGAATTTTGCTTTTAATTTGCGGTTCAGTCAGTTTTAATCAAATGGGTCACTTGAACCCAAACCCATATTATATTTAATTTTGTTTATTTTTATATCAATTTTGTTTTAAAATGTACAAGATAAAATTCGAACCAAAGGGTGAGATTGCAATGCGAGGAAGTACTGCTTAATTTTTTTTGTTCAACTGGTAAAATAGAAAAATAAATAATTATATTTTGAAGATTAGTATTTTTCAAGTGGGGACCAACTTGCCATAGCCTTTCCACTAATCAAACACGGTCTTGCTCTTTCCATACAAAACAAAACCAGCAGCAATCAGATTATTGCAACGTGCCATTAATGCAACTTCAATGCCCAATCATTACCTTCCACGTTTCAAAATATTCTAAAACTCATCAAGTTCCTTTTTTCTTACATCAATCTTAACTTCAGACACCCATTTCCTAATCTGTCCTTGAGATACCAGAATCCTTAAGTGGCATTTTTTGTAAATTTCATTAGATTCTTTCTCCTTTTAGTAATTTACCGGTCTCTTCCCTCGGATCACCGAACTCAGACTTGAAATTTTCTATATATCGTGCCCTAACTTTACCCTCGCTCGATCCCTAATTTGCAAATCATTTCGATCAGAAATTCTCTGATCCTTTGTTTTTGTTCTTGATTCTTATTCTATTTTCTTTCAATTCGCTTTATCCTCTGTCTATTGATCCTAAAATTATCATCTGCCGTTCCGTAGATTCATTTCTAGGGTTAGGGTTTCGGGATCGTTTTAATTCTTTTATTTCCAACGGGGTTTTGTTCGATCTTTGAATCTAAGCTTGTATATTAGTTTTTTCTTGGGTCAGTTTATCTGGGTCGGTAGAAATTCTTAAAAATTCTTTGGAATTTTGAACAAAATTCATTTTTGTCGATTTGTGTTCGATTCATTTCCTTTACAATTTAGCATCGGTTTCGCGCTTTTGATTGCCTGTAAATTAGGTTTTTATTGGTACACAAATAAGGGATCAATTTTGGGTTTGTGAATACGGTTTGTATAATTATTCAATTTCGTCGTCTTTTCGTCGATTCTTTTGATTTGGGAGATTTTCAGTCGCAATTCATTGGGTAAGTTGAAGTCTTTAAGCTTTATCATGTGATGTTATATTAATTTTGGTTTTTTCTTAGTTGTGGGTATGTGCTATTTCTCGCTTGTAATTGTTTTGAGTGTTCTAGGATATTAAAAGTTATGGGCGTAGAGTTATTGAATTAAGCCTAAACTGAGTTGAATTTAGGGAGCTTTATTATATTGTTGACACGAGGAAATGAAGTTGATACAATGTATATTGAATGTGCACCAAATAGTTATTATTTGTTTCATATTTTTGTTTTTCTGAACTATACTATATTACTATTTATAACTCTTAATAAGTGCTTTTCAATCAAGCAAGTTGCATGGACTCAGATGTGGGTACTACTGCCTTTTGGGTTTTATGCGAGTGCTCATAAACATAAACTGACTTTTGCACTGGCAATAAAATTTGTGTTCCCTTAGTGGAATGCAAGCTTGACAGTATTTGAGGAATTGCAGTAATCTTTGAAATGTTTTTCATTCTTGATTTCTTTTTTCTTGAATATTATATAGTTATCTCTACATAAAAGGAAATTCTTTGTAGTGGCCTAGTGGGTTTTATTTACTTCCCTGCTTTGTATGTATTGTCTGTCGCTTTCCTCTTTGGCTGATTTCAGGTGTATTGATTCGTTACATTTCCATGTTTCTCACATTGAAGTGATTTGACTTGTAGGTGAAAAATGATTCATAAACGATCTTTTGTTGATGATGATTCTTATGAGGTTGCTTGTAAGCACCCTAGACACCTGGAGCATATTGATCAGCGTGCTCCAATTGCCTCTCTTGATGATGCACGCCAAAAATCTGTAATTGCAGGTATTTAATGGGTTGATAGGCTCATCTAGATTTACTGAATTGATAAAGAAATAAGGCACATCTGTATCATCCTAAAAATGAATGATAATGTGCAATTCATGCTCCAACATTTCCTTCGATAGACTTACAGATCACTTCATGCAAATTGGATTGTATGATACGATCTTAAAGTTCATGAAATATCATCTGTACCACTTAAGGATACTTATCATGCTGATTGCTTAAGTGTTTATTCTATTGAATGTTACTGAAATGTGCTTGGGAAAAGCTTTTACATTCTGTAATCAGTTTTGCCCTCAGTTTTTGTTCAGTATGATTTGTGCTTGTAAGCTTTGCCTGTAACTGCATGTGTTCCGTTAATTTCATTGGATGAATCTATGATTAGAGTTTATATAGTTGACTTCTTACAAATGTTGAGTACTGTCTTTGTGAATTTCGTTTTGTAGTTTATTGACTTGTTTATATTATGAAGATGATGATGACAGTCTTATTAGCTGTCAAGATAATGGGAGGGTTGCAAATGATTCAGTCACTGCGGTTTCAAATACTGCAAACAATCTTGAGAGCAGTGCTTCTGGGTATTTTCCTCATTTCTTATGGATCAGCAATGGAATTCTTGAGGCAGACAATCTCTCATTTTTCCCAGAATATTTTGATAATGGTCACCAGATAAGAGCTTTACTTCAGCCTGAGGAGGGGTTCTCGTATCTTGACTATCCTTTCCGGAAGCCAGTTTCAGTTGGACCAGAGCATCAAGTTTCTGTGCCAGAATGGGAGGGTCCAAAAACCTCTTTAAATCAGCTGGACAAAACTATTTGTCAGACTGAGGTTGCACAATCATCCTGCCCCAGTATCACTGCTGATGGTGGTTATGAGGAAAGGGTAATGGGTACTTGTATTGTTCCCATGCCTGATGAGGAAGCATTTTCAACCAATTGCTGTCAAGGCTCAAAAATTGACTGTGAGTGCCTTGATCAGGGATCTTTTGAATGTGTGAAACTGCATATCATGGAAGCTAGGCAGAAACTTAAGGAGAATCTCGGTGATGAGATATTTGAAGGTCTGGGTTTCAATGATATGGGAGAAGACGTTGCCAAGAAGTGGACAGAAGAAGAGGAGCAAGTCTTTTACGATATAGTCCTATCAAACCCTGCATCCTTAGGCAAGAACTTTTGGGAACATCTGCCAATTGCATTCCCTTCCAGAACAAAGAAGGAGATTGTCAGTTATTATTTTAATGTGTTCATGCTTCGAAAACGTTCTGAGCAGAATAGGGTTGACCCTCTGAACATTGACAGTGATAATGATGAGTGGCAAAGAAGTGAAGATGGTATGACAGAAGAGGATGAAGATTCTGCTGTTGAATCTCTCAATGAACAGGATGCTACTGCTTATTATCAGGAGGGCAATGCAGAGGATTGCAATGAGCACATTGAGGATGAGGATGAAACAGGCGGTTCCAAAGATAGTACTGATGAACATGTTGAGAGAGTTGCAGCTGATGAAGATTACGAGGGAGACCTGGATGACATTTTAGATGCACATGTCAGTACTTCCCCTGTTGATAGAGGCCTAAAATATTTTGAAGGAATTCCTAGCAGCAAAGGGAATGATTTTGAAGATAATTCATGTACATCATATGAGTATCAGCAGGACAATGCTGATTGCTATGGCCCACATGTTATGGTTACTGATGGAAGACACTTCAGCCAACAGTAATCCTATCGCAGGGAGCATAGTAACACTTAGCATGTTACTATCTTACTTGTGAAGGAATCAGTAGTGTTACAGTTACCTTCACAAAATCCTACAAGGGGCTGCCTAGGAAGAACACAGATCCAATACAATGTCTGTCTATGTAGTGTAGTGATATAAAATCTTCAAATTGAAGCTGGCCTTAGGTAGGCTTAGAATCTCGGCTTTTCCAGAGCCACTTGCGCAAGAATAAGAGATTCTCGGTGTATCATGAGCCTGAAAATTTTGAGAAAAGAAAAAAAATAGAAAAAGGAGAGGAGGCAGGGGATGGCGCTGGAGTGTAAATTGTGGCTGGTTTCCATGGGAAGCCAAAGGAACTCTCCTGGAAAATCCTGAAGGTGCAGGTTGCAGATTTAATGCAATACCTGATCATTGTTCTATGTTATTGATCCGTCAAAAGGCCATGGATGGATATTTTGATGGATTGTTGCAGCAGCTCAAAGATGTGTATATTTTGGCATTGAGAGAGGGTTTTTTGGGATATCGTAATTCAATTGTAATGCTAATATGTCAGAAGAAATATATGCAACAATATATAGTTGAGGGTATAATGGGGCTGGCATTTTGGGTGGGTTTTGAAGTAGATGTGGATTATGATGAGTTGATGGCAAATGTAACAGGCTGAGGAGTAACAAGAAGATTCTTGTTCATTTTGCTTTTTTGCCTGTAAGCTTTATACATTTTTCTTTTTTGAGAATGGAAGAAAAAATAGAATGTGTTCCATTTTGATCTTTCAATGTGCATACTATGGGGTTTCTTTCTCTGTCTCGTATCATTTTCAATTTATGCAATTCTATATTTCAGAAGAAAACAAAATGGACTGGTATGTGAAGGTGGCCTGGCTTATGAATTTAGGGGCTCAAGCAAAGGATTGCGATCTTAATAGGGTGTTGTTAATTAATGGTAGAGGTGTGGAAAGATAGGGTGCAATGATCCAATTTCCAAGGCTTCTGTTCTGCCTTAAAATATGGAACCAAATGTTTCTCTGGCTAGTCAGTGGAATATTACTTGTGGAAGACTAAAACCAAATTAATAATTGGGTTGGAATTTTTCTTTAATATATCCATTAATATTCATGTGTTTGAGTTTTTGTATGCTCAAGTCTCTCCTTTCTTCTTAGTAGGATGATTCCTAAGTTCTTCTATTTTTCATGTATTTTGAGAACATTATTTAGTTTATTGCAATTTTGTATTGTTGATTTCATGCTTTTGTTAAATTTTGCTCCACTGAGTCTTAGGCTTACCTGATTGTAATGGTGTTTGTTGTTTAATAAAAATATCTAATTTTTAAAAATAGTAACATAATACCATTTTATGAAAATGCTTAGGTGGAATTTCTAATAACTTACATCATATGTGGCATTAGAAATTACTATATATATATATATATATATATATATATATATATATATATATATATATATATA
>CANUEY010449916.1:0-27801 GCA_948099555.1 Croton setiger | reverse complement strand
ATCCATACACATACATGTATCCTTTGTTCCACAATCTTTCAGATTATGAAGCTGTCATGATTATTCAGTGACCCTCTAGAGAGCAGATTCAAGAGATTGCTGGATTTTTTGGCTGGGCAACCTCTATGGGTTGAAGTCATTGTTGGTCCAGTGGTTTATTTCTTGACTGATTTGAAGGCATATCTTATCTCTCAGCCTCCTTTTTGTTTCTTCTCATTTTTCTGTTTTGGCTAACGTTTTGGTTAGTTCTATTTTTTAAGGCTACTATCATTTTTTTTAGAAAATTTATGAACAAACTCCATGAGGAGCATCCTTGGTTGGTGACATTGAGCATTTGAGTTCTTTTCTTTGCTTTTCTGTTACCGCCATGGTGATTCACTTTTTATTTTTGCCTTCATTTGGATGGTAATGACATGGCTGTAATGATATAAGTGATCCAAAATAAGACAGGAAAAGAATCACTCTTCATTTGGCAGGGTTGCCTTCAGGGTCGTCAAAATGTAGGTGTCTAGTTTCTCCCCCTGTCCTTGGCTTGTACCTCTAGGGGCTGCAGCCATGAAGTGGTAATGTTTCATTTGTTGGATGATACAAAGGAATATCTGATCTGAGCTTCTTTTTTTATCAAATTTCTATTGAAAATATTCACAGCAAAGGCTAAAGGCAAGTCTTTGCTCTTAGAGAACTACTTTGATTTTTTGCATACCCAATCCTTATCAAAATCCGTATCTAGTTATATGCTTCAGTTTATTTTAGTGAGAATGAGATTTTGGAAGTAACACTGAACTCACTCTGAGGTTTGCGCTGCTTTTTGCCACCATAATGTTACATTAAATGTTTGGTTGGAAAAAGGCTAATCTGAGACTGCTTAAACCAAAGGTAAGCTTGAGCTGTAGTTTCTGAGATTATTGTTGGAATGTGAACAAAGTTTGTTATGGTTTGTCTTTGTTCTTAATCTTTCTTTGTGACAGAGGTAGTGTTTAACTGTATCATTTTAGAACCATGCTTTATTTTTCTGGTACTGTGAATTTTGTCGTGGGTGTCAGAAATTTTAATCTAAGGATTAAGACACTTACATGGTCCAGTTATGAAGATTTGTTGCAGGAGGCCTAACTTTTATGTTTCTGTGTACTTAGCTATGTGATGATCTATGTTTGTATGACTTGCGATTTTTAGATCTTGAATTAATGATAGGTTGTCAGTTTTTCATATATTTGTTTTGAATCAACTTAAATTAAATTTAGTGACACAAAAATACCCTTAATCCTTTTATATATTAACATAACTTAGAGAATTACGACATTTTTATTCAAACTATTGAATTAATTGATTTTGTAAAACAATGTTTAGAATCAATGTGCACTTCTTTTTTAGCACATAAATTTAGATCATTTGATTTTTAAAAATATTTAACTTTTTATCTTTTTTTTTTTTTTTGGGCAGGTTGTTGCTTAAATTGTGTTGAATTTGATTTATATTTTTTTATCTCTAACAATAGCAATTTTAATTTTTTTGAATAAGTTTCATAGTATAATTCTAGAGTATTATTTCAGTCTATTTACAAGAGAATAATTGCAAATTTGGTCTGTGTATATATTTCACAGTTTTTCATTGTTTGCTACCATTTATTTGGCTATGCAACTTTTCAATAATTTGTATGAAGTTGAAACTTTTAAGCATTTAATGGTGGTCTGAAGTAATTTTAGTTTGATGTGTATTTTTAAGAAGTACATCCTTTGTGATTACAAAATTCATTTGTTTCATTCTATACATCAGAAAATACAAATTCTAAATTCACGTTTTTTTTTTCTTCTGTGGTCAGATGGTAGAATAACAATAACATAGCAAGAGTGGAAGGACAGAATGGAAATACGCTGAGGTAAAATCAGAATTAAATACTATTTGCATATCAATTAAGACTATTGAACAAAAATAATGAAGTTTAATACTTTGACTAATAAAAAAATGTTTAACTGAGAAAAAAAAATAATAAATAAATAGAAATTTTGTTAGAATACGGCGTGGAAATAAGACAAATTGTCTTCAATATTTTTTACTGGAGTTAAAAAATTGGTCTGTGTATATATTTTCTAATATCACATTAAAAATAAATTACAAAATCAAATGAATTGCTAAGTACATTAGATTATTTAGAAATTTTGATTGGATTATAGCGTAGAAGCAATGGTTTACAATTTTTTCTTAGATACAAAATAACAGCGCAAGGAAAATAGTAACAAAAGCAAATGCTATTATAGTTCAATTGACATTGCATTTCTTTTTTTTTGCCAGAATTGACATTGCTTCCGTACACTTTATTTCTTTTTATTTCAATCATTGAACAATAAATTAATTTTTCAACTCATACTTCATCAGAACATAACTTATAGGCTAAAATTTCTAATTCAAAGAAAATAAACTAAAATTAATTGATAAGGCAGCAAAGGAACAAATTATTTTGATTGAGCTAATTTGCACCGTTAGTACTCTAACTTCGAGTAATGCTACATTTAGGTACCTCATCTTTAATTTGTAACAAAAATATATCCTAATTTTAATATATGTAAACATTTGTTATTTTTTATCATATTTCTTAATCTCTTTCCAGCGAGTGCACAGGTGGCTTACATACTGACACTTTTTTTTTTCTGAAGTGTTTTAAGGCTTTCCTCTTCCAATATTAACATTTATACCTAAACTTCCTTTTTGGAGATTAGCTGTGTTTTATTTGTAATGCACCTGAGGTATAGTTTTATTGTTCTGATTTTTTATTTTCGCTGTCACGCCTCTTTTAACTTCGCCTTTGCACTACCTAAGTCGCCTAGCTTCTCCAATAAGTCACTTCTCACAAATTAGAAAGAGTGAATGAAAACTTATGGAAAATAGCTTAGGGTTTGGAAGAACGTTGGGATTTGTTTGCTTTATGACTAGATAAATTGTAGCGGAAAAGGGGCTTTTTTGCTTTCCAGATATTATCCGAGATATTGGAGGACGATCTTGGACAACAACGTTCATGGTGGACGAACCTGGTAAGGACTATGTTTGCTTCGTTTTGTTTCCTTGATTTGTGATTAATTTTACTAATAAATTTCTTGGTTATGGCAAGATTTATGTGATAAATATCTTTAATGGATTTCGATTATGAAATCAATCCCGTTGAGATCTAGATTTGATACAATTTAACCCTTATATTATCCAATTATAAGAAGAATTACTAACCTAGATCCATAATCAATAACTCTTAAACGCAGCAGAATCTGATGATCAATTCTTTTCTTTCCTGTACCTTTTCCTTGATACCTTTCTTTAATGGATAAAAATCACTCATATATTTGGTAAGTAAAGAGGGAATATAATTACTCTAAATTTTAATTTTTCTAATTGAGTCCATCACGGTATTGACTTTTATATATTAAAATCATATCTTATATAGGATTTAATCTTTTATAATTAAACTTAAGTTATATGGATCATAAATAATAGGAAATATTTTTTCATTATCTCACTTGGTTCATATCAAATCCAACATAGTCTTTAATCAAGTTAGAACTAATCGAATCATGGCGGTCACAAGTCATTAAGATTTGAGAAATACCAAGTCTCGAAAATTAGATATTATCAAATAACCATAAATGTATACATAAACCATAATGATAACATGCTTAATAAAGCAGAAACATAACTATAAGTGAATTTCAAGTCTTATACATAAAAATCAAACTGTAACTGCAATAGCAAGACTTTGTCTATAACACACCCATATGCTCGACGTGGCCGATGAACGCCTTGGATGACAATTCTTTAGTTAACGGATCCGCAACCATCATATTCATCCTTATATGCTTAAAAGACATTTTTTGTTTCTGCACTTTATCATTCACCGACAAGTACTTTAATTCTATGTGTTTAGCACCCTTAGAGTACTTGTCGTTCTTTGAGAAGAATACAGCTACGAATTATCACAATAAATTTTCAGCGGCTTGGCTATATTGTCAACTATTCCAAGTCTTGAGATAAAGTTTTGCATCTACAATCCATAAATAGTGGCCTCAAAACATGCCACAAATTCAGCCTTCATAGTAGAAGCAGCAATGACAGACTGTTTTCCACTCTTCTATGACACTGCTCCTTCAGCTAATAGGAACAGGTAACAAATGTAGACTTTTTATTATCCAAACATCCGGCAAAATCTGAATCTGAATATCCGATGACTTTTAGCTGATCGGACCTCCTATTGTAAGCATGTGCTCCTTGGTGCCTTGCAAGTACCTAAGAACCTTCTTAGCAGCTTTTCAGTGATCCATTCCGGGATTACTTTGATATCGACCCAACATTCCAATAGCAAAACTGATATCTGGTCAAGTACATGTCTGAACATAATTCAAACTTCTAACAACTGATGCATATGGAATTTTTTCAATTTCTTTTCGTTCCAATTTCTTATGAGGACAATGCATTTTACTGTACTTGTCTCCTTTTTGTATTGGAACTATTCCTGCAGAGCATTTATCCATTCTATATCTCTCTAAGACTTTATTAATGTAACCCTTCTGAGACAACTTTAACAATCCTTGTGATCTATCTCGAAAGATTTCTATTCCAATTACATAGGATGTCTCGCCCATATCTTTCATTTCAAAATTTGTAGAGAGATACTTCTTTATATCATATAACATTCTTAAATTATTTGCAGCAAACAAAATATCATCAACATATAAGATTAAAATTACAAATCTGCTCTCACTGATTTTCATGTAGATACACCGATCAATAGTGATCTCTACAAACCCGTAAGAAGTGATCTCCTATTAAAATTACAAATCTGCTCTCACTGACTTTCATCTCCTATTGTAAGCATGTGCTCCTTGGTGCCTTGCAAGTACCTAAGAACCTTCTTAGCAGCTTTCCAGTGATCCATTCCGGGATTACTTTGATATCGACCCAACATTCCAATAGCAAAACTAATATCTGGTCAAGTACATGTCTGAACATAATTCAAACTTCTAACAACTGATGCATATGGAATTTTTTCCATTTCTTTTCGTTCCAATTTCTTATGAGGACTATGCATTTTATTGTACTTGTCTCCTTTTTGTATTGGAACTATTCCTGCAGAGCATTTATCCATTCTATATCTCTCTAAGACTTTATTAATGTAATCCTTCTGAGACAACCTTAACAATCCTTATGATCTATCCTGAAAGATTTCTATTCCAATTACATAGCATGTCTCGCCCATATCTTTCATTTCAAAATTTGTGGAGAGATACTTTTTTATATCATATAACATTCTTAAATTATTTGCAGCAAACAAAATATCATCAACATATAAGATTAAAATTACAAATCTGCTCTCACTGACTTTCATGTAGATACACCGATCAATGGTGATCTCTACAAACCCGTATAGAGTGATAATATCATTAAATTTTAAATATCACTGTCTGAAAGCTTGTTTCAGTCCATATATTGACTTTCTCAACTTACACACCGTCTTTTCATTTCCCTTGGTCAAGAATCCTTCAGGTTGGTCCATATATATCTCCTATTCCAATTCACCATTCAGAAAGGCAGTGTTTACATCCATTTGGTGAAGCTCTGAATCATAATGAGTTACCAAAGCCAAAACAATCCGCAAAGAGTCATTCTTTAAAATTGGAGCAAATGTCTCTTTGTAGTCAATGTCATCTTTTCTGAGTAAATCCTTTAGCAACAAGTCTGACCTTATATATTTCAATGTTGCTCTTTGAGTCACTTTTCGTCTTAAAGATCCACTTGGACCTAATTGTCTTATAACCTTCAGGCAAGTCCCAGACCTTGTTATCACTCATTGACTTAATTTCTTCTTTCATGGCAATTAACCATTTATCAGAGTTGTCTTTCCATGGCTTCATGAAATGAGACTGGATCTTCATCTATGATTAAGTCACATTCATTGTCAATAATATAAACCACGTCATCTGAAATAGCAGATCTTCTTTCTCTTACAGATCTTTTTAATTGTTGTTGTGGTTCATTAATCTCTTCTTGAATTGTGATTGACTCATCTACTGAAATGTCATCTTGTGGGTTTTGAACATCATTATGTTGTTTCAATGTGTCATTTGACTGTGATATGACATTTGGCACAACTTCAGGTGACATAACAGAATAAGAAACTTCAGCCTGAATCTCACGAACCTTTTGTGATTCACCATTCTACTAGTTTGACCATTTTCAATGAACCTAACATTGCTTGTCTCAACAATTCTCACGATAACCAATGAAGAATCTACTGATTGTCCTTGGATCAAGTTTCCTTCCATGTGGATTATATAACATTACTTCTGCTGGACAATCTCAAACACTTAAATGTTTTAAATTAGGTTTCCTTTCTGTCCATAGTTCATAATGAGTTTTAGGAACTGTCTTACTTGGAACCCGGTTAAACAAATACATAACAGTCTTTAATGCATACGTCTACAATGAAAAGTGTAATGAGCAATTACTTAACATGCTTTTAACTATTTCCATTAATGTACGATTTCGCCTCTTAACCACACCATTCTGCTGAGGAGTTCTAGACATTGTATATTAAGTACAAATGACTTAGCAAATGGACCTAGACATTGTCCACTTTTATTATATTTACTATAGAATACTTTTATCAGATCTCACTACTTTAACTTTTTTTTATAAACCTCATTTATGAATATTTCAAGGACATTCATAGATTGAGGCTTTTCATGCAGTAAATATAAATATCCATAACGTGAATAATCATCAATAAAAGTGATGAAATACTTTTCACCGCTCCAGGAAGGAATGTCAAAAAGGCCACATATGTCGGTGTGTATTAACTCAAGAAGCTAAGTGCTTCTTGTGGCTGACTTCTTTATTGCATGTTTAGTTTGCTTTCCTTTAATGCAATCTACACACACATTCGGATCACTAAAATCTAATTGAGAAAGGATTTCTCATTTAACCAACCTCATCAATTTTTCTTTGGAAATGTGACCTACTTTTTGATGTCACAAGTTGAACTTTCATTGGATGCACTACGCTTAATGCCTTGACTTTCAATATGAAACATGGATTCAGAAAATTTAATATCAAGATTGAATCTGTAAAGTGAATCAATCAAAGTACCACAATCATAATAATATTCTTTTCTATACAATGAAAATTCACCATGTTCAAACTTAATGCAAAAAGCTAAACTATCCAACCTACTAACCGAAACAAGATTTCTAGCACATTCAGGTATATAAAGACACCTTCAAGATCAATGCGAGAATCAGTGTCCAAGATCAAACTATAAGTTTCTATGCCTTCTATTCGTGCTTTCATCCTGTTCTCTATGAATAAGTACTGTTCATTTCCTCTTATGGGTTGGATCGTACTGAATCTCTGTTTTATATGAGATACATGAATTGTAGCACCGGAATCTAACCACCAAGTATTATTAAGGACTTCTATAAGATTTGATTCAAAACAAACATAATTATAATGTGTACCTTTCTTCTCAAACCATGCCTTCCTTTTAAGACAATCTTTCTTGAAGTGTCCTGATTTTTTACTTTAATTTTTGAATAATACTTTCAGGGCCCTTTGGAGCCTTATCCTTCTTCTTGTTCCTTATACTTGGCACCATCATGACCTACGAAATGGATGAATTGGTCCTTTATCTTCTTTAATCTTCTTTCCTCCTATACGAGCATGTGTTTTAATTGTTGAAAGTTCCATTTGTATCCTGGAACTAGCCAAACTCAACAGGCAGAGAGTTCATGATGAACTTCCATCCCCATCCCCATGGTCATTAACTTTGCTGCCAAATTTTGACATGTGCGTTACTTGATCATGGATAGACTGAGACCAGTTGAACTTTCTCGTAGTCAGCTGGTTCATAAGATTGCCTAAAATCGACTTGTCAGCCAAATCCGTGAACACTTGATACTTTCCGTCATCGTCATTCTCATGAGGTTTAGACTCAGCCTATTCGATTGCTCACATGCCTCATAGACAGACTTTTCAGCATCGAAGCTTTCATTCGTAATGGCTGCAAGCTTTTCCTATACTACTATTGCAAAGTCTAAAGCCATAATACCCAGTGTACGGATTTGTTCGGACCAATCATCATAGTTTTGCCCATTAAATTTCACAACAGAGTTTGCGGATGCAAAAACATTTGATGAAACTGCAAACATTTATACATGCTTACCTATTAGTACTTTGAGTATTTAATACAAGTTCAAATTCCTAAATACTTTATAGCATACATTCAATTAACTTTTAGGCAATACTTGAATGTATACAAGCAATCATTGATGTTAAAATTTTATACACTTTAATAGATAATCACAACATTCAAAATTGAATAAGTATGCTATATTTGGATATACACACTATCCAATATATGAATATTAATGATCAATCTCTTTAATTTTTACTAACTATATTCAATGATCCACCTTTGGGTGATTTCCTAGAACATAGTCAATAAATCAATTATTCAATCAAATTATAATGTCATTGATAGCATCTCTTTTATCATGAATAATCGATTACTTTTAATTTAATCGTCCTAATTAAGATATAACTAGGACACTTTGGTGATTAACAAGTCATACCCTAACAAAAACAATACCTTAATCACTTTAATGGATAAATTACTTGACCCTAAACCTTTTACTATAAGGAGTACAAGAACTATCCTACTCATTCAATTTTATACGACCATACATATTGATTATTATATGTACACGCCAATCAAAATCATATATAACTATACAATAAACGTACATGTATTAACTAAATATGCATCTAACTTCATCATGCAATTTGATTAATACAACATACATGATTCTATCATCATATACGGTGCAATAATATGTAATTGATCAATTTAATCAATCATGCAATCATATATGTCTCCTTTTTCATGCAATTCAGAATTTGTTTAATTAAATTATAACTGAATTTCATTGTGTTAAACAAAATTGCACGAGTTAATACAGTACCCACTAATTATGTAGTGTACATATGAATATGAACAATACATCATAAACTTTTCAGGATAAATTATAAAAGTCTAAAACCATGCTCTGATATCAATTGATAAATATCTTTAATGGATTTCGATTATGAAATTAATCTCTGTGGGATCTAGTTATCCAATTATAAGGAGAATTACTAACTTGGATCCATAATCAATAACTTTTGAACACAGCAGAATCTGATTATCAATTTTTTTCTTCCCTGTACATTTTCCTTGATACCTTTCTTTGATGGATAAGAAAAACAATTTGTAGAGTTTGTTTTGTGTATCTCTATATATTATTTGGTAAGTGAAGAGAAAATATAATTACTCCCAAATTTTAATATTTCTAACCGAAAACATCTATCACGGTATTGACTTTTATATATTAAAATCAAATCTTATATAAGACTTAATTTTTTATAATTAAACCTAAGTTACATGGATCATAAATAATAGGAAATATTCTTTCATTATGTTGAAAAGGAAGTGAGGTTTACGTTCATCCACATTCATCAGGTTTCAATTTATAGTGGGGTTTACGTTAGAATTTTTTATTTTTTCAGTAAGTTAATGTTTTTAGTTTTCAGCTTAAACTTCCATGGAACATGTTATAAACTCATAATTTAAGTTGAAACCATCCATAAATATGGGTAGTCAAATAGCTATGACTTATTGATCAAGAGTGTGAGTTTTTTCCATGGTACTGTATATATGTCATCATCTATTTATGCTTTTATTATATTAAATTGGCATCCACTAGTTTTTAAAAACATGATAACTAAAAACAAAAAGAAACAAATTAATATTTATTAATTATTAACATAAAATGTGCTTTATTATTTTTTATTATATTTGTATATTTACTAATTTATAAACTGTATATTTCTCAAGTGAACCCAAAAAATAAAAAGAGACTTGGTATATTTACCATTATTTTCCTTTTAAGATTAGAAAGAAAGAATCAAACAATTGTCAATTAGAGGTTCTTTAAGTTGATATTTTGGTTTTCTACAAAAAGCTCAGAATATGTATTTTTTGATAAGCTCTTTTGTGGATGATATGGTCTCATTGCTTGGCTAGTTGATCATTATTCCTCTAACTGTCGTAAATTTCTAAAAAACTATATATGTATTACAAATATTAGGCAATGTATTGTAGGGTGCTCCAATTTCTAAAAAACTATATAAGTATGTACTTTTTACATTCAAATACCTTAGAACATACTTTGTGTAAGTATTGTAATGGATATGGAATGTTTATGTTTAAATTATTTAACTTTTGTCTTAAGCCTTGCAAGTGCTACTTTGATTAATCACTAAAATACTCTTTTGGCTTTTGTAGTGGTCAATTTAAGCAGGTTATTTTTGGCATAATGTTAGACAACGTTTCTTTGTGATTGATTTTAATTACAATAGAGAAGCAACTTACATGGTTAGATATATAAATGGAGTTTTTAGAAATTTGGTAATACATGAGTTTTTTTTTTTTTTTATTTAAAAAAAGCAGCTAATGCATAATGTAATTTAATGTTTGCAATAGCCAAATATAACGGAAGGTTTAATTGTAGAAAGTTTAATAAAAACGCAGGTAATTTATAAATTTTTATTTTTATATTAAAGTTTAAGTATGAAAGTTTAGGTATGAAGATTAATTTTGAAAGAGTAGAGTCTTAATATATGGTTTAGACACTTGTCCACTCGCGACTAGAATTTGAAAAATACTATAAAAAATACCTGGTTGTATATATTAAAATTAGTGTATGTTTTTATTACAAATTAAAATGAGGTACCTGAACGTAATATTATCCAAAGTTGAGCAAATTAGCCTTTTGATTGAGAATCTTTATTAAAATTATACTTCGGGTCATTACTATTTTAAGAACATGAATATGTAACTTTCATTTGGGAACGTCAATCGATCACCATATCTACTGCTACCATATTCTACAAACCATCTTTGTATGTTATAATCCATAATTAATTAATTAATTAACAAATATCAGTTGGTTTATAAATCACTCTAAGCAACCGTAAACTCACATGCCACCGTCCCATTTCAGAGTCAAAAATCACGAATATGTGTGAATCACGGGACTCTACCCAAAAGAAAAAGGCTACCGGACGTTCCTAAGCCAAACCAACGTAATAAACTGAATCCAACATTACATGATACAGCGAATTTTATTTTTTACTATATTTAATGAAGAGGAAAAGTACAGTCACCACTCACCACCAATGCAAGTGCTTTTGTCTAATTTTGACAGGTTTGAAGGAATGGAGTTAATTGTTTTTTACTGAATGTATTTATTTACCGTTAAAGTGAGGGAGGGTAGCTGCTTATTTACAGCGTTGGTGTGGGCGACACTGCCAGCTGCCAAAATTAAAGAGGATGGTAACAGAAGGGCTCATCAAAAAACATTTTTTACCCAAAAGGTCATGAGTGAGAACTTACTCTTTCTCTTCACGTGATTCTGAGCATGCAGACCAGACCCGGCACCTGCTTCTCTATCCTCACATCCTTTTGTCACACACCGTCGTCGTCTCCTTTTCCTTTCAATTTCTAAACCCTTTTTTTCTATCCAGGAATGAATTCGACCAATCATATCTTTCCTTTTGAGAATCTTTGAGAGAGACTCCCACATCCTTCCCCGTTTCTTCTACATTCCTCTACGCTGTTGTCCTGTTTCGCTATTTGAGCCTGCAACTATGCTTCGTCTTCTCCTTACAAATGCCTTTCTTCTTCTTCTTCTATCTTTAAGCTTTATAGTCACTGCTTCTATCTCTCCTGCTGCACCAGTGAACTTTTTACAGCCATCAGATGCCACTGCGCTTCTTGATTTCAAAGCAAAAGCTGATTTCAATGGTCATCTTCTTTACTCTCAAAACTCAAGCTTCCGATTCTGTCGATGGCAAGGTGTGAAATGCTTTCAAGACAAAGTTGTCCGCCTCGTCATCCAAGGCTTAGATCTCGGCGGTGTTTTCCCTCCCAACACTTTGACTCGCCTTGACCAGCTTCGTGTACTCAGTTTACAAAACAACTCGCTCTACGGACCCATTCCAGATTTGTCTAAGCTTCTCAACCTCAAATCGCTGTTTCTTGATCGGAATTTCTTTTCAGGTTTCTTTCCTCCTTCAATCCATTCTCTTCACAGACTCCGTTCTCTTGATCTGTCCCACAACAATTTTACAGGACCACTACCTATCTGGTTAATCTCTCTAGATCGCTTGTACTACTTGCGTATTGACATTAACCACTTCAATGGTAGTATCCCCCCATTAAACCAGTCCTCTCTGCGAACATTCAATGTTTCGTACAACAACTTCACCGGTGCAGTCCCGGTTACCCCTGCATTATTACGTTTCGAACTACCCTCATTTTTACCAAATCCGAGTCTCTGTGGAGAGATTGTAAACAAAGAATGTCCTCACAGCCCTCCATTTTTTGGTCCCTCGCATTCCTCACCGGCATTATCGCCGCCGCCTGCAGTGGCGCTCGGTCAAAGCGAAGAATTACACGGCGTTGATTTGTCACAACAGAGAGGCAATACAAGGAACAAGAAAACGGCAGTAATCATCGGGTTCTCAACAGGAATATTAGTCCTAATCGGTTCGGTTATTTGCTTTGTAATGGCTGTACGAAAACAGAGGTACGAAAAGCAATCCAAACATGTAATCTCATCGGAAGGGACGGTTGCAGACGTGGCAGCAGTGATTCAAATAGACCAGCAAGAAAATGAATTGGAAGAGAAGGTAAAACAAGTGCAAGGGATGCATGTAGGCAAGAGCGGGAGTTTAGTATTCTGTGCGGGTGAGGCACAGCTTTACAGTCTGGATCAGCTAATGAGAGCTTCTGCTGAGTTGCTAGGCAGAGGAACTTTAGGCACAACCTACAAAGCTGTTCTTGATAAGCGTTTGATTGTGAGCGTGAAGAGGCTTGATGCTGCCAAATTAGCAGGCAATAGCAAAGATGTTTTCGAGCAGCACATGGAATCGGTGGGCGGACTCAGGCATCCGAATTTGGTGCCGCTCAGAGCTTATTTCCAAGCTAGGGAAGAAAGGCTTCTCATTTATGATTATCAGCCCAACGGCAGCCTCTTCTCTCTCATACACGGTAAGCTCTTCATAACTCAGTGACCGAGTTATTAACTCAATGAGAACAGAGTTTAAGTTTTTTCCTTTTCAGAAAGATTAACAAACTAATTATTTAATTAATTAAACGCAATTACTTGTCGACCGTTGTTTTATTAATTTGAAGATACTAGATTTGGCAGTATCTTAAGGTTTCAGTTTACTGCAAATACCGAGAATCTTGCTGCTGACATTGGGAATTGGCTTGTGTTTTTTTTACTATTATTTTGCTTTGTTTAGAATGTGGTTTTCTGCTGATTCGATTAGTGATTAGATTAGAATAATTAATCCACTTTCTTAACGTGCTACGAGCATGGAGGAATCTTGTTAGGTGTTTAATTAGAACGTATCGCGTGTGATACACTGCCTATTCAAAGATTTTTAGGCTGATTGCTTGATGGGTGATCGTGCGGTAGCCATGTCTACGAGGGTCTCATCTGGGTGGGACCAGGAGGTCAAACTTCTAATTGAATTTGAATTTTCTAATTAAAAACAGAAATTGGCACGTGCAGGTTCAAAATCCGCAAGAGCAAAGCCACTACACTGGACGTCTTGCTTAAAGATAGCGGAGGACGTAGCCCAAGGCCTCTCTTATATCCACCAAGCATGGAGGCTAGTCCACGGCAATCTCAAGTCTTCCAATGTCCTTCTTGGCCCTGATTTCGAGGCTTGTGTCGCCGATTACTGCCTTGCCGTTCTCTCCACTTCAGTATCAGACGATGATCCAGATACCACGGCTTACAAAGCCCCAGAAACTCGAAATTCAAATCAACCACCAACATCTAAATCTGATGTATATTCATTTGGAATTCTTCTGCTAGAGCTTTTAACTGGTAGAACCCTGTCTCAGATTCCATCACTAGCACCAGATGATATGGCGGATTGGGTTAGGTCCACCAGAGAAGAAAACGGTGGAGTAGACAATAGGCTGGAAATGCTTCTTGAAGTAGCTATAGCTTGTAGCTTGTCTTCGCCGGAGCAGAGACCAACGATGTGGCAGGTATTGAAAATGTTACAAGAAATTAAAGAGACTGTACTAATGGAGGATAGTGAATTAGACCAGCAAATTGGTACGGTTTAGGTATATTATAAATTGTATCACAATATTTAGTAATCTTATAAGAAGAAAAATAGTAGGTGGTATAAATGCAGTGCTGCTTTTTTCTTCCATTTGTAATTATTTGTGGCATCATTAGATACAAATTTAATTTTTGTCCTACGTCAGAGACATTCTGAGCTACCCATAGTTAATTTGAATTATAACGAGCTTGCTTTGACGAAGGATTGTCCTTCCAGCCAATAATTCAAGATTGATATTAAAAGTCCTCCGATTCTTGTTTGTGAGGGAAAGGAACAAGGACAATAACGACTGGTTTTGAATATCTTGATGATATGAAATGAAATATATATTCAATTGTAGAATGATTGAAACTTGTTTATAAGGTACCAAATTTAAGAAAGGATCTTGCTAGAGATCTCTATTCGAACCAATGCAAACTTGCTTCCTTTTTTCTTTTTCATATTTTTTCTTTCTCAAATCAAATCATAGTTTATACGAGCTTTGAAATTAATTCCTGGAATTGTATTTGATTATGTATTATAAATTTAATAATAAAAATAATTTTCTATCTAATTGATAATATATAGTAAAATTTTGGATTACGATGCACTAATTTATCTATTTATCATTTGATTTAAAAAAAAAAATCAAGAGGACTCGATGACTTGATTGGAGACCTCAAGAATCCATTTGTGAAATTTCTGGCTATCTTCAATTCCTTGTGACTTTTATATATCAACAACATGGTCCGCATCATTTTGATATTTGTAGTGTAAGTCTAAACCAAATTATATATGGATCGTCGACTGCAAATTTATGGCTGCTATACGTGAGAGCTCATAAATCATTATCAATACTTGTCTTTGATTAAGTGATGGCTTTAAGCTTTATTCTTGCAAAAGTCGCAAATCATGAGCAATACTTGTCATTGATTAAAATATATTTCGGTAAATATTCTCTCTCTCTCCTACCATAAAGTGCAAATTATGATGATTTCATAAAGCCATGCACGTCGGTCCCCACTTGTTTCATGATTTTGCCGTATCTTAGGACTAATCATACTAGCGTAATGTGATGTAATGTCTTTTACCACCATCTGGCAGGTACAAGTTGTAAGTATTAGATTTATTCAACTACTCGGATTTGATACCTAATATGTATAGATGTAAGTATTAGATTTATTTCCCCTGTCAGACTTTTCTATCATTATCAAATGCGCAATATAGAACAACTCGAAAACTGAGTTGAATACAAAATAAATAAATAAACAAATCTTTTACCACAACAAAGAACCTTATTGTTAGTAAAAACTATATTTAATAAATTCGAATTTAGGCAGTGAATTATATGTAAGTGTGTAGATTGAACAAAATCACTCATTCACCATATCAACATTTTTGCGCTTTTGACAAGCATCAAGCAATGCTCTGAGTATAGTCACATATTCAGATGCCTTGCACGTGCCATGAGATCAGCTGTACAAGAATAATGCTCAGTCTTAGGAAGCAACTCAAATGAGGTGTTCATTGAATCAATTAACCAATGGCCCTCTGTAACCAATCCAACATGGACGCAAGCAGAAAGGACTCATATAAATGTGATTCTATCTGGTTTGACACTGCCTTCATTTAACATGAGCTTGAATAATGATAATGTGTTTTAAGCTCTCACATGCTAAGCAATAGCAGAAATAAATACACATTCAGAGTAAACTTCTTAATTTATATGTATATATTAAATATGAATTACAAAATTTCTAACTCGTACAATCACAAAAATTTTCTTATATGCACAGGTTTACGACTTAATTACAATAGTATATGTCAGACTAACTGATTAAGTCTTATTGATTTCTACTCTATGCTAGCTCGGTGTGTTTACTGCTTATGTCGATCTATCCACGTTAATTGCTCAACTCAACTCTTTAAACTCTACGAGTTTAGAAACGTTAAACTCGCTAAACATATCACTTAGTGAATATTATAACTTTAATAACAGTGATACCATAAAATCATAAAATATATAAATCATAGATAACATATATACTTCATAATATTTTAGGAACTCAATTCAAAACTTGGCAAACACATATTATTCAAATCTCTAAATGCAATACATAATATGCTTTAACAACAAACAATGTTTAACGCATTATCAAAATATTTTCATGATCATTCATAAATGATAAGTTAACAAGGCTACGATGCCACAGGATATATGCAAGGCCATAAGATATACAAGGCCCCATTTAGCAATATATCATTCATCAGTTGAAGCTTAATGAGTCTTCATGGACTATAACGGATTATAAACAAGGTCATGGTTTAAAAATTTGTTTCCAAATTTTTATTATACTATTTATTATTTTTTTGCTAAAGTTACATCGGGAAGGATGATTTACGGAGTTCGAATAAGGATTTTCTCCACTAGAATCTGTTTATTTTCTATTGAAATTTGGCTGGAAATTTTGATTTTCATCTTGCCAAAAAATTGAAGACGTCAAAATTTTCGTTGAACTGTCACTGTAAATATCAGGCTGCCGGAAAACCGTTATATACACATAGGATACTTTGTGTATATTTGTATCTAGCTTTTTTGCTATGTTTTTTCAATTCGGTGTCCTAAAAAGTTATAAATGATTATTTTCCATTATTTTGTTGAAAATGGTTCTTTTGCTAATTTTTTTTTTATTTTTTATTTTGGTGCTGAATATGCATATGCCAATATTTTTCAACAATTCAAGAATAAAAGCCTTACTAGTGAGGATTGAAGCCCAGTCCAATGAGCCATTTATCATCTTGTAACGACTGAACAGTAACAACAAAGACCCAGGTTTATAACGGTGGAGTCTGCTAGAATTCTCTGGTAATCCATTTATAAGATCTCTCTCTTCAGCTTTTTTTTCTTTTTTTTTTTTTTTATGGTTCGGGTTCAGCAGAAAGAGACTCGTTCATTGGTTTCCATTTATAAAAAGCTTCGAAAATATAGCCAAAGAAACCTAATAATAAGGCCCTTGAAATGCCAGATGCCATGGATAATAAGGACACCGAAATGATGGACACAGGAGCTGCGACGGTGGCGTCTCAGCAAGGTCCGAACAACGTCGTCCGAGATTTAATCACATTGGCTCGCCAGCTTATCAACCAAGGAAAACCTTCTCAGGCACTGCAAGCGGTAATTTAATTCTATTCTTTTCAATCATTCCTTTACTCTTTTTAATTTTGTTTGTTTTTGTTTTTTCTGATTTTGCGTTCTATGGTTTGTTCGATTTTTATCTTCTTTTTACTAATCTTCCTATTCCCATTTAATTGATCTGTGTTCGTGTGTCTCTTGATTGCGCAAATTTAAAGAAATTGGTTCATATCATTACGCTGTTCTGGTTTCTAAATGGCTATTGAAGATGCTAATACCATTTCTAGCTAATCAACAAATTATTTCTTGTGTAAGGAGGTGTAACAAGAAAAAAGTAATGAGAAGTAAATTAACTAGAAAGGGAGGGAAGTGTTTATTGCAGAATTATTACTATAAATGCTTAAATTCTGCTATTTGATTCTCTCTCTTTTGGGCAACAAACATATAAAATTGAAAGAGACTATTATGCATCAGGCGATGGAGACTTGAGGGGTTATAGGTGCCTAATTGCAAGTTTTTGCTGCTCTTGTCATATGGAGATGTTGATCATGATGTTAAGATGATATACTTTTAGGTGTCAGTAGTACCCAGAATCTCCATCCACATTTTACCATTTCCTTGCTGCACTTTAACTTTTCCTCGTAGTGGCTTGATTGTTTGATTGGCTAGAATAGATGCTCAGAAGCCATGAAAAGTATTACATGAAGACATAATCGGGGTTCTTTTGTGTAGCATGAGAGGAATTGAGTGTATCTGTCTTGGTGCTAGTAGGTATCTTCCATTTAGATGAAGTTGAAGAGAAAGAAGTCGCCTTTTTACTGTGAATCATCTTATTATGGAAATGCTCAAATAATCTCAGAATGGTGTGAAAAGCAGGGCCTTTTGATGATACATCTATGGGTAGTTCTTGGTTGTGGGGTAATGGTTTCAACTTAAGAAGGTATTTGCCTTATTAGATTCCTTTGTCTTTCGGTTTGACTGTTTGTCCATCTTGAAATCAATTTAAAGTAATATAGTTGCTTTTCTGTAGGAAGCTTGAAAAATTGAGAATGGTGAAGATCATGGTATTTATTATTAAATTTATCCACTCTCTTTGCAAGACCAGTGGGAGCATTAAATAGAAGCGCATGTCATTGCTCATAGAGTTTTCAATTTCAATTGTAATGTCTAAGAAGGTTGATAATTTAATTGCATGTACGTGTTTGTAAAGACTGCAATCTTGGTTGTTTTTGAGCTTTTAAAAGAAAAACCTAGAAACTGGACAGACCTAGTGCTTACCGGTGTTTTGGAACAGGTTGTCATGGCAATGCGTACAAAAGGTGGGGATGAGGCTGTATTTCAGTCCCTGCATCGTGCACGAGAGCTGTACAAGAATAGAATGCAAGAGAACACTGCTGTCGATCAGCTTGCTGCTTTGTTTGCTGAGTGTGCAATTGCAGAAGTCCAGCCTTCTACGACTGAAACAGTGCCTTGGAATGCAGGTGGCCCATCCATGCCAACAGATGCACATACAAACTCAATACTAGCAGAAACTGGCAGGATGCAAATTGTGTTGGATGCATCCTCAGATGGGAGCAGCTTCGTCTGTCTAAGATGTGGTGGTCTTGTTAGTAACCATCGCAAAGATGAGCATTACGCCTACTGGTGTTGCAACCTCTGAGCACAATCCATTGCTTTTTGACATACTTTGTTAGCATACTGTTACTACTACATGGTGCTCTTAATTCAAGTATACCAGATGTGATGGTTATGGGTCAAAATGCAAAAAGTGCTACAAGAAGATTTTAGACCCTTTATTGGTGAAAGTTGGAGTGAAGGAAATCCACTTGTTACATAGCTATTGTTATAGAATGGTTGCTCTTTTGCATGGAAGAATTTGTGTAACAATGCTGTTACATGGATCATATTGTATTTGTATGTAGTAATCGAGTTTTTCATACAAGTGATTTCGAATTCATACAAAGTTTATTTTAAGGGATAAAATTATTAATTAATAAAGAAAATGAGAGAGCCTGCCCATTCCATTAGTGTCCAAAGTGCAGTGACAAAGGTTTCTTTTTTTATGATATTCAGTGTGTAACAATCTGCCCCTCAGAATAGGCATTGATATTTACCCATGTGATGATAGGTCACTCGGATGAAAGTGAAACTTACCCTTGAGAGCCGCTTGCAAGGGGAGGATGCCTTACACTTCAAGCAATGGAGGGCATTTTAGAGCATTCACAATGAGAAGGATGGTTTTATATATTGAAAAAGTATAGTGCAACATCATTTGAAAATGACTTTGTTAATAATAATGATATCAAGTGTTCCTCCTTTCAATAATGCAAAAGGCTAATGTGTCCCCAATGTCACTTTCTTCTCCTCCAACTCAAGAAGTGTCCTTGGCCTTTGAGAGCATAAAATCTATGGAGGAAAATGTAACCTCCATGCTTGCCAATTTGACATCCTTGTCCTCCATTCATTGCACGTGAGAAGAGATAAATGTGTCTTGATCTTGAATGATGGATGGTAAAACGTAAATTCTTTTGAGAAATGTTATGTTTAGCCAATATGTTGACCATTTGGCAGCTATAAACAAAAAGAAGAAGGAATTCACTAGTCTTGACCTAATTTTATTATCAAGTTGATCATTGTGGCAAAAATATTAAATTGTTTTCAAGTATGGAAGTGCCAATCAAACATTGACTTGTCTCGAAGTTTAACATGTTAGCTCGGTAATCCCATCGTTTTTCTAACCAGTGTATTGTTAATCATTAAAAAAGAAAAAAGCAGTAGCTTTATTACAGTGGAGAAAAGAAAAACTTATACGAATAACTAATGAGCTTTCTTGTAAATGAAAGTTGATCATCACACTCCAACAATTACTCCATGATATATCATTAAAGTGGTACAAACTAAACAAAATCATTCTAATCTTTACATACAATCACTGTCACTAGTGAAAAAGTCGTACATGAAAAAAAAAAAAATTGTTCTAACTTGAATGATACAGAAGCCTAGAGGGTTCAACCCTTTCAGCAAAATCAATATTGTGCTTACATAAAATAAACATTGGAACAAATTAGCCAGAAAACTTGCAATTTCGAAAAAATAACAAAAATGAAAATTATAATAATAACAAAGAAAAAAAAAAAGAATTGGAGCTTTGTTTTATATTTCTGTACTTGATGGGAAAGTTTTCTTCCCTCTAAGTGTTGTTATTGACGGAAAATATATTATTATATGCCAAAACATTATAAATCGGGAGGAAAATGTTGTTCTGCCAGTGTATCACTTCTAACACCATCTCACACCTCTGAATATCTGGTAAAATATATATTTGGGTGAATCATTGGTAGCATCCACAACGCTTTACAAGATGCTCCTGTATTAACTGACCACAAAAAGAAAATTCCAATCTGACAAACCTTAACCTCTTCAAAATCAGCTCATCCAAGACAGCTATAAGCATAGCTCCTCTACAACCACATCCAACACTGCAACCAAATGGTACATTAAGTCAAATAAATATTTTAAGGTTCAAGCAGCTCAATTTGAAGATCTGCGCAATCTAACACTTTAAAATAGAAATTAATATAACCTTGCAGGAAAGATTACCTCATTTATTTATAGACATGCTCTGTGGTAGAGTTCAGGAGAATACTTATAGGTCAAAGATGAGTATTGGGCATGAATAATCTGGGGACAGCAGAACATCATACCACGTGTGGCAAAGCATGTGGACGATGCTTTGCCCTTATAATCGTTTCATCACTGTGTCTGATCAATTCTGACAGTCTCCATGGCTTCTGCCACTTCCATTTAAATTGCAAAAGCCATTGGTGATGACTTCTCTTCCACCTCCAAAGCCTACCACCCTGTCCGGCAACTGCTAATTTTTTTATTGACAACTGGCCAAGTGGCACCATCTGCAATGATAGTACATCAAACTACTTTCTTACCAAAGTCCCAATGCAATCAATTCAAATACTCATAAAGGAGGAGGAGGCTAACCTTTCTTGTCTGATCTATAAACGCTGCTGATTCTCTCACTGAACCATTAGCAATTCCGGGTGTATATTTCAGCTGTTTTTGTGCTGGGACAGTCATTGGCGACAAGGAACCACTCATGTCATCAGCAAAATGTTTCAGTGAATTTTGGGGGTTCCCCTGTTCGTGGCCCGGCTGAAGAACAAGATGTACTTTCAGTAAGATGGATAGTGAGTGAGGCTAGACAAACCAAATCTACAATTCAAGACTAAACAAACCTTTTAAAAAATCAGATAACTCTTAATTTTACATAGAGCTTGCAAATTGGCTTCCATTTCCAAGAAAGAATACAGAAAGCAGTAAGGACTATTCTTTTGGAGAAAATAATTCATTTTGCTGAAGGATTAGCACTAATACCCACAGTAAACTGTGCATCTAGTGAGACTAAGCATGTCCTAGCAATATCTATCATTATAATCAAGCTTAAGAAAGCACCCAAAGAGTGCAAACAACAAGTTTGTAGAACGTCTTTAGTAAGAGAGTAGCTTACCGATGCTGTATTTGCCAAAGTCATTGAAACAGCTTGCTCTCTCACTTTTAACTCCTTCTCTACTTCCTTTCTTCGCAACTCACTTTGTCTCAATAGACCTACAAGCTCTTTAAATTGTTCTTTCATTTCTTTGATCTCCATTTCCTTCTCCCATATATGACACCTGTTCATAAAATGCCAATTAGTTCTAGTAGGAGAACAAATTTTTACCTACATAGTTCAAAAGACACATTCATACTCCCTGCAATCGCTTTATCATGAAGTGACATGAGAGAGAATCACACAAATCTAAGCTTCCTTTATATTTGGCATATAAAATCATAAATTTAACTTAACTAGATTTCTTTACTTGGTTTCTTTGATGGCAATTTTTTTTTGCAGAAAGTTAAGAATTCTTAGTTTCTAGCAAAAAATGAGGTGAGGAGGTGGAAATGTGAATGATCAAATGATGCACAACAAAAATATTTCAGGTACAAAACCACTGTTGAATCCCATATGAGCATACTTATTCCCAGGTGGAGGTTCTGATTTTGAGGTTTTTCTATTTCTCACAGTTCTCCAAGGACTAGAATTACTTTCTGAATTTTTCTGCTACATTACGCAATGTGACTAAAAATAATGAATTGCATTCAGATCACAGAATATGACAATTAATATAACTCCAGAACTAGATAGTATTTCGAACTTCTAAAAGCATTTTTGAGTGAGCACCTTGCATCTCCCAGGGAATTGAACATATACTGAAGCAAGTTCTTCGCATCTCCCATAGAACGCAGCTGATTCCATCGTCCACGGTTGGTGAATGCACGTTCCCGCTCTTCAGCCTCTGAAAGTTGTGAAGCCATTGCAACAAGTGAATTGGATGATATGCTCAACATGTTCTCTAGTGAAGATATTCTTGCCATTCTTGCATTTGGTGACATGGAAGAAGCCCTGAAAGGTAGGAAACAAGCTTCTATAAATTGTGATTGTATCAGAAGTGCACTCTACTATCTGGGTGCTCTATACTCCATTTGACACTATCAAATCTATTAAGTGTAGGCCATGTAAAGCAGAAGAACTTTGAATTTTGCAACACTTGTACCTAGCAAAGCCATTCTTTCCTCTTGGAGGACTTAGCCCCTTTGAAGCAAACTCATCTACTTGCTTCAGCACAGCTAGTTCTTCTGCAAGTGCAGCACGTCTGTGGATTCCAGCACAATCAACATAAAACTATGAAACCAGAGTATGAGACCACTTACACCTGGATTTACTAAATGTAGAATTAACTACTTACACTTGGCTTTGTTTCTCATATTCAAAACGGACTTCATGGATATTCACCATGACTTCTAGCTCATGATCTAGCCAACGCTGTAAGGATTTCTCATTATTCTGTACATGCAACTTATATTAAATTAAACCATGAGGCAATGAAACCACGTAAACATAAATTGAGAGAAGCCAAAACCATTACATGTCCATTTGCTCCATTCCCGTTGGATACTGTAGCTGAAAGATAGCATAAAATTAGTAATTATTATATTGAGAAAAGGAAAGAAATCAATATCTAAGCATGTAGCAGAGACATTCATACTAAAATTGACTGTAAAATCTTTTAATGATGAAAAATGCAGCATAAATAAATTTATCACTTCTAAGAAAAAGGAATATGCACTTTCCAGAACATAGAATACCCATGTACAACCGAAAGCAATAAACATGTCATACTTGAGCTGTCACGTGCAGAAGATTTACGAGCTTCAAGCAGCTCCTTTAGCCGCTTGGTAGCCATAGCAGCCTCCTCTGTCTTCCTTTGAAGAACCTGAAACAGATGAATTTATTCAAACTAGCTTTCTTACCACGTGTACTCATGATAGTTACTCGTTATGTAATTTTGTATTAATTTTTAATTATATTTATTAATCATATGTATCACATATCTTATATTGAAAAATCACAATTAATTTGTTCAAAGAAAAATTTACAAGTACCTAATTATCCTAAGAAATTAAAATTATCATATACCCATTAAAAGATTTGTGTCGGTGCCAGTAGTAAATCAAAGTCATAGTACCTAATAAAAAGCCGGTATTATTAATTTAATTTTTGTAAAAAGTCAATTTTAATTTCTTGATAGATTTTAAAATATGCACGCTTGTCAAGTGAATATGTTTGTTATTACAATAATCCTACATACAATTTCTTCCTAAACTATATATTTTAATGAAAAATTACATAAGCCAAATGTGAATTAGGCAATAACATCGGATAAGCTGAAAGTGTTGTTTTGCTTGAACTTTATAAATTTAGAAGAAAAGAAAATATATATATATATATATATATATGTTAATGTGCCTATTACTATAAATAATTATATAGAGACAACTTTACATATTAGAATATGATTTAAATTTAATTAAAATATTATTACTTATTAGAATATGATTTGAATATAATTGATTAATTATAAATAATTTATTAGAATATGATTTGAATTTAATTAATTAGAAACTAAAATAGTATTCCTTGTTAGAATATGATTTAAATTTCATTAATTAATAATTAAAATAGTATTTCATATTTGAATATGATTTAAATTTAATTAATTAATTACTATAAATAATTATGTGGAGACAACTTTCCATATTAGAATATAATTTAAATTCAATTAATTAATATAAATAATTATATAGAGACAACTTTACCCCTCCAATTCTCACATTTATATAAACTATAGATATGCAGGCTGCAAACTATCAGAAGGGGTAATTATTGTTTGGTTTTTCAGCTTGGAAAAGTTTGAGACATACTCCAAGTCCCAGCCAAATCTTACAAACAGTATCATACGGCTTTCAAATTGCTGTTATTCTGCAAGTTACTGACCCAAACGGTACGTCACTGAGCAAAGCCCAGGGCACTCAGAAGAACAAGCAAAATTACCAAGTAATATGCTTCAGAAGGACAGAAAAGGTTGAAAATACCCAATATGCTACTGAATTTAGTCATCAAGGATAGGTATTAGACTTTACTGTGAAGAATTTGGTCAATTGAAATGCATGACCAACCAAATGAGAGCCCATAGTAAAAAGAAACTAAGTCATTTTTAAAATTTTAAAAATAAGCTTGAGTATATTGGACTCTAGCAGATTTGCTGCATATAATTCTTTTTCTGAAAACCATGTGCACTTGTTATGTTTGATGACCGTAGATAAAACATTAGATATGCTAGAGGAGGTATTGAGCTCACCATTTTCTGGCGCTGGTTTAAAGCTTGTAGCTTATGTCTTTCATACTCATTTCTTCTCCCCTCCTTTCGCAGCTGTATTACAAAGTTTATAACAAAGTGAACAACCATATGAATAACATAAAAGTCCAGTTATAACATGCAAGTGTTTTTAACTGGTTTAATTGTTCACCACTTCTTTCAGCATCGAACCACAGAGAGAGCAAGATTAAATAAGGGTTAGAATTTTTTCGAGGTTAACAAAAAGAAACAACAAATACCTGAAGCAGTTCCTTTTCTCGAGAGGCTTTCCACTGTCGGAATTGCTCTGCCTCTTGTTTGATCCTGTGCTGCAACTGAACCTGTGTGATCAGAAGAGAATTAGGAAAAAGGAAAGAAAAGCAATTAGCACCATGTATAATAAATAATAGAATCAAGAACCAGTAATCGTGAAACAATTACTTTACTTTTTGGGCTTTAATGGATTGAATTTCATCTTGCAATCTCTTTGCTGCTTCATCACTCTTTTGCTTTTGCTTTAAAAGTTGAACCTGGTTCTCTTGTTTTTTCTTTAGATCCAGAATCTGTATAAATTTTTTTTAAGGATCTTGTTTATAACTTGAAAATTAATACGATAAGTAAGATATCGAATACAGGCTAACAAGTATGGCACCTGTGACTCAAGTGCTTTTAATTTCTGGGCGTGAATATCTTGCAATTTTTGCGCCTGCCCGTCAGAACCAGCTGAGAGATTTTCAATTTCAGTCAACAAGTGATCTCTCTCTTGCTGCAATAATAAAAATCAGATCAGACTTCTTTCTGTGATCTGGAATAAAGGAATAAGCTATGAAAAATTTATGAGATTCGTTTTAACCTGTACTACTCTTTTTTCATCCTCTAATTCCATAATTTTCTTGCCAAAGTGTTGTTTCAGTGCTGCAGTATCCCCCACTCCAAAAAGCTTCATCTCTGACTGCTCAGGCAGCAAAAATAAATTATAATCAAGATAAAAACTATGTGATTAACAAGCATAATTGTTAGCAGATACATTACAGAGCCATGGAAGCTGATTACTGAACAGATAATGGCTAGTAATAACAACATGAAATGCGAATTGCCAACATGATTATATGCAGAATGATGATGATAATAATAATAATAATAATAAAAGCATTTACACTTTTGAGTTCAATCTAATTTGAAATGATCTATCAGAATAGAATTATAGAATATACAAGTATCATCTGAGAACAAAAACAATTTACCTCTTTCTCCTCCAAACGCCTATTCAATTCATGCAATTCCTTATCCATTGTATTCTGCAAAAGTGTGTGCTCCCACTCTTTTGCTACCTCTTCATCAATTTCCCTAGAATCACCTACTAAAATTGACAATTACAGTTCAAATCCATACCTGAATTCATGCTTCATAAATAAGAAATGCACAACCAATTATTCAAACAGTGGAGTTCTTTTCGAATTAACTATGTGTAGTAACCAGAAAGGATACAAAACCCAGTATTAGAAAATAGAATTCTACCTGACAGAGAATTAGAAAATAGAATTTCTACCTGACATAGTTTCTCCCATATGATAATCTACCGACTCTATACTGTGCAAGCTCCTTTTAAGCCCATCACCTTTTATATAACAGGTGCTACCATCCTAAAATGAAATATACACTTTCAGATTTACATTTATGGCACAGGTAAGTAAACTCCTATAATGCAAATCTAATATTAGTTCAATTGTGAATAGGCATAATCTTGTGCAGATAAAAAATATAGAAGAAATTAAAAAAAAAAAGTCTAAAACCATCTCCAGTGGAATATTTATTACATACCTGAGCATCTGTTTCACGCTGCTCCACAGTAGTGCATCTGCTTCGGTATTCATGAAGTTCACGGCAAAGATCTTCATTAGCAGCTTCAAGCCAAGCAATTCTTTCCTTGAGAACCTATATTAAAAAGTAGTTATTCGAAATGTAATCAATCCAGAACAAATTATTTTCAAGCAAAACAAATTTCCCCTGAAAAAATTTGAATTGGATGATACCTGGACTTCATCAGATGAAGAACCTCCTCGGGCACAAAGTTCAGCCTGCAAATGCTCTAATTGTCGACGCATTCTTAGCATCTCACTGGATGTTGGATCTCTATTTACCTACAAAAAACAAAATTTACACGTTTTACCAACACGAAGGCAGAATAAAGTAAGAAATTGAAACTAATCCGTCATGAAACTTACAACAGGCTTATTTTGAATATTGCGAGCACGATTTGCATATTTTAGAGTATTAAGAGTCTCCTCAGCATTAATGTCAGCAGGACTAATGCAAGCTATGAGAGGGAGAAAGTTTATGGTGTTAAAACAAATTAGACGAAGAAAAGAAGAAAAAGAGTCTCAAGGAGTAACCTAAAGATAAGGGAGAAAATAAAATAGAACAAATTTGAACTTTGAAACTTGAGACTGCAAAAATTGCATGAAGTTACCTATCATAACAGTTTTACTGTTTCCACCAAGTGAGTCCTGCAATAAAAAATACAAGCATTAGCCTAAGCATGAATAGACGACTTGAAAGTAATATATATATATATATATATATATATATATATATATATATACATATATATATATATATATATATATATATATATATAAAAACAAAAGCGATCAAGAACCAAAGAGATAAATATACAGCGAGAGCAGAAACAGTAAAGTGTGCGCAGAACAGCGCTCT
>CANUEY010449583.1:0-11080 GCA_948099555.1 Croton setiger | reverse complement strand
GGGATATTTTTCAAGTTCCAAGAATCTCTTAGGCAAAACGGGGATATTTATCAAGTTCCAAGTTTCCCTTAGGCAATATGGGGAAACCAGCTTCCTTAGAAGAAACGGGAAGATGCATCATCGACAAAATTCCGAGGTAAGTACTCCTATCCTCGCGTCAATCGATACTTTGATATAAATTTGTGCTTCGCACAATTTATATCAAAGTGTTTTTATATGAAATCAAAACAAAATTGAAACAAAAAAAATTAAACAGAAGAAGGAAGAACGAGAGAAGCTCGACAGAGACTGAGGATTCGAAGGAACGAATGAAGAAAAGAAAACGAAATCTTAGGGATTTCGTTGAGTTGTAACTGAAAACGAAGAAGGTGGAGGAGATCGTGGAAGGAAGAGAATCGAAATCGTGGAGGCAGAGGGATCGTGGAGGAATTCCTCGTTCGTTTCTGGAGGGATAAAAGCGAAGGGGCTTGGCTGGAACGAGGTTCGATTTTTCTAGGGGGGGAGAGAGATTAAAAAAAAAAATTCTGTAAGCATTGTTCTAACTTTCTAGGTTTTGTAATTGAGAGAAAATTAGGGATTTGTAATCGGGAAAATTGGGGGGTTGATTATTTCTGGGTTTTAGCTTCTAGGGATGGGAAGAAATTGATCTCCCTCTCTTCTGTAATCTTAGGGATCGATTCCAATTTCAAAGTTCATTTGGAATTAGGGATCGACTTAGAGAATCAGTAGGTTTTATTACTCTTTCTGTCTCCCACTTGTAATTCCCGAAAGAAGATTTGGATAAAGCTCCCTGTAATTGTATCAAAATTGTCTTCTGGAATGAAATCAGAAGCTATTTAAAGGTACTTCATCTCTTCCCTCTGTTTAAGTTTATGCAAGTCATAGTGTTGGCAATAATATGAGAGTTTGATTAAATACTTGTCGTTTGTTATGAACTCAATTCTGTCTGGCATATTTAACCATTCGATGTTCAAATAGTTACCTTTTGGTTCTGATTTCAAATCCGTAGTTTCAATTTCTAATCTGAGTTGTGTATTCTGCTTCGAAGATCATTCTAGTAATTAATTGGAACTGATAATTTGTTTAAGTACTGAGTTTACAATTCCGGGATCAACTCACATGCATTGCCATTTACTTGTTGCTGACTACTTCAGTTCTCTTTGGATATATTCAGTTATTGCTTTTGATCTTGCTATTACTTTGCCATGAATGAGTAGTTATTCCTGTTTATATGTTTAGGTCATGATCCTATGAAGCCAATGTCTGCTGGTGGTCTATTTGTCTAATTGTCTCTAGATGATGGTCATATAGCGAAACCATGATAGGCATAATTAGTCAAGTTGGATGTGAATGTTTCCCTGTTTGATTTTAGCTTTGCTGGATGTTTTTGAGTTTTTTTTTTTTTTTTGTCTACTGTTGTGGCTCTTGCTAGAGTTCATGTTTCATCCCTAATACCTTTGTTTTGTCCTTCATGATAATATCATCATATGTGTCTTAAAGGGGAATGAACAAATTATTGCCGTCAAAATGTTACATGAAAGATGGTACCTGCCTGCTTGCGTATTCCTATTAATCCCCAAACTGTATTTCATGCCATGAACCCAGTCTTCTTTTCCCTATGTTTTCAGTTTTCACAATTTAATGTGCTGCTCTCATTTTTAAGTAATTAGAGAGTTTAGCCATAGATTCCAGTCTTGTTTGCCTATTTGGTTATGTGTTTTCTAGAATATTAGCTTATATGTCCAGGGATGTTATAGATTGATTTTGCATGGTGATTGGGATCAAGGTTATTGATTCAAACATAATTTCTGTTTTCATTCCAGAAGTTAGAAATGTTTGTATGTTGTGGAATTATGGACATGAGTTGGATATTCTAGGGGTTGTCATATGCAGTAGGGTTTATTTGTTTTATTTGTTGGGAAAAATTAGTGATAGAAGTTGCATGGTAAGTAGAGTGCTTTGAACGCATATGAACTAATCGTGCTATTTGGTATTCTTTAAGGACTTTTTCGGTAATTTGCCAAGAAAGCAAGGATCGTTTGGTAATTTTTAAATATTTTTTGCAATTGGGACAGATTGTTATAATGTTGCATGAAAAATGTTTAATTTGAATCCAGGGGCAGTTTGGTAATTCTTGAAAAATTGAAGGACCAAACTGAAATTTTGCATAATTAGTTCTAAAATACTAATCTTGCATGCTTTCTATGTTCCTAGGGCTGTTTTAGGAAAAATGCATGTTTAGAGGCTGTTTTGGGAATTTTCAAAAATTAAGGACTTAATTGCAATTTGTCAAAACTTTAGGGACCATTTTGTAATTTTGCATAATGGGGTCTTTTGGCAATTTTAGTTTAATCATAGATAGTTTTTGGTTGTTATTAATTGTTCTGACATTGCTTAGAGCTTTTCAAGATTCAGGGACCTCTTTGTAATTTTCCAAAACTTCAGAGACTTTTAGGTAATTTTGCAATAATGTTTTAAATGCTTATTTTATATGTTCCTGGGGTGTTTGGGGTTTAATTTGGGGATCTATTCGGGTAGAATGTAATTTAATAGGTATTCGGTTTGTAATTAGTTTCAGGATTTATTTTCCGCATTTTTAATTTTTGCGATTTATTTTATTGTTTGTAATTGTTTTCACAATTGACCGAAAAACGCCAGTTAGGAACATCGCTAGAAATTAATCGCATAACGACTTTTCTTTTTTTAAAAAAAATAATAATAAATAAATAAATTTAAATTTTGAACATTAAACAAACCAAGAGGCCGGTTTTTGCCGGGCGACGATTTAAGTAAAACTTAAATCATCGTACCTTACCCCCTTACCCAGATCTCTAATATTTTGACCAGTGCCTTAAAATTAAAACGGAGTCATTTTTCCTTAAAATTAAAATTGGTATCCCGAAAGCGGGTGGCGACTCGAAAATTATTTTTAAGACCGACTAGTTCGGCAACACGCAATCCAAAATGTTTTATCACCACCTTTTTGGTAAAAATCCAAAACGAACATCAACAATAATATAACAAGGTTTTGAGCCAAATTTGAAAACTATTCTAATTTGATTTTTTTAAATAAACTTTGCATTACATTATTGTTTTTTAACATTTTAAATATTTCTTACCATTTTCTCTAATATTCATTTCCTTTTATTTTAATAACTTTCAAAAAATTCCAATTTAAAGAAAGAAATTTGAAATGGAAAATTATAAATAATAATAATAATAATAATAATAATAATAATAATAATAATAATAATAATAATAATAATAATAATAATAATAATAATAATATTAATATTAATATTAATATTGAATATGAACATTGATGCAGTCAAGTTTTCATTAATTGCAGATTGCAGATTACATTGTAATTGCAAATTACATTGTTATTTTCTTTCTATTTTTCAAAGTTTTCAAATTTAATTTACTTTCCTAAATTATCATTGAGATTTCTTATCTCATTGATTTCTATTTATTATGTCTTATTATTTTGATTGAATTTAATGATTTCAGTATATTTTATATTTTTGAGTTTTTTTTTTCCAAAAATTTCTAAAATCAAATTTTGGGATTTAAGAAACTGATTTATTGTCAGTGTAATTGCAATTTACACTGTGATTTTCTTTCCATTTTTTAAAGATTTGAAATTTTTTAAAAATGAATTTCTCAAAAACTCTTAAATTTCGTAAATGTGAATTAAAACTCTTTTGTCTGTTTTCCATCAATTAGGGTAACTGAAATCTTATAATTTCCTTAAAAATGATAGCTTTATTTTCTTACCAAAATATTAGCCATACTATTACAGTAAGAGTTTTTGAAGTTGTATAATTAATATTAGAAATAAATAATAGTATTTACGGTGCCAAATTTTGAATTTTTAAATTATTGAATATATTATTTAATTTTATGTGATATTAATTTTTTTATTTAGTCACTCTTACCTTAATAGTTTTAATATATTTTTTAAAAAATACATTTATTTGAAATTTACTTTAATTAAACCAAAGCTTATAAATCACATAAGTTTGAATCTTAATTAATCCAATTGCATTACTTTTGTCTAAATTTAGAATACATAATAATAAAATAATTTGAAATGCTAGGGTTTTTTAATAAGCACTAATTTTGCTCTAAAATCTTTTGTTTATAAATTCAATGAGATGAGGAGGATTCTTTTTGTTTTAAACCACATAGGTTTCAAAAAAAAAAAAAAAGAAACCAATGGAAGCTAACATTCTATGAGAAAAAAAATGGAGAAAACTTAATAGATCAAACAATTCAAATTTTATTTTAATTCGGTTTAACCACACATTGTCCTAGTTAAATTCTAGTTTTAATAACATTAAGGTATAAAATTACAATCTGTATATAACAAAGTTTATAAAAACGCAAAAAGATTTAGGTGTTATATATGTTTTTCTATTATAATTTTTCACTAATTGTTCATTATCTTTGATGATTTGTTTTTATTGTGTTTCAGCAAACTTTCTTTTGTATCAACGTCAAAAAAATATTTTTTTTTGTTAGCCACTTGAAAAGCTTAAGAGTAGATTTTGACGGGTTTGCTTCATTCTTCTATAATTAAATTTAATAAGAGCATATTCAAGATTTTACTTATATTAGCTTGATTTTGTAAAAATTCTCTATGTCTTTTTTTTTATGTTCTTTTGTACAAGCATATAAAAAAAATCATTTAGACAACTTCTTCTGTGTTCATTTTTTTCTTGTCGGTCAGTAATTGAATTTTCTAATTAATTTTTAAATTTTTCTATAATTTGTTCTCTATTCTATCAATTGTAGATTTAATTTCAATATTCATCGACGTGTTTATCATTAAATTGTACTTGAAATTACATTGGTAATTGACATCTTCAGATTACCAAAAAATATGTCTAATTTAAAATAGTTTATAGCATTTCTTTGTAATTCATTTAGTTTCATCTATTTTGCTTAATTTATTCATTCTTGTTAATTTTTTCACCTTATCTAGAAGATACTAAATTCTTATTTTTCAAAGTAAGTTTCATATCTCAGATAAATTTTATTGTATAAGATTAAAGTGAAAAAAAAAATATTAGAGATTACAGAAAAAAATATTGATATTGAATTAGAACACCAAAATGAAGGTTACTACTAATTTTTCAAAAATATATATGAAAGAAAGAGAAGTTGTGGAGTTGATGTCAAGAGAATTTTTCCTTTTTCCCAACTTCTTTTTCTTCTAAATCCAAATTTTGGGCTGTCGTTAGTTTCTTTAGCCAACGGTAGCCCCTCCAATAGTTATTTTTACTTATTTCTTTAGAAAATATACCAAATCTAAAATTTTTGATAGATATGATGTTTTTATAATTTGTGTTCATTGTTCTCCTTTCAATGAGATTTTTTGTTCTCACTTTTGACATGAGTGTGAGCTCTTCCTTTAAATTGGGGATTTTAGGCAAGTTTTGTTTGTGAACTAGGTTCATAAAAAATTACCATTGAATTAGACAATGATCATGATGTTCAAGGTCAATTTTTTAATTTGGTTCATTTTTAGTTTACGGTTCACTAGAGTTTCAGTTAAGTACGTGTTTCAAACCTTCACTTCACGCCTAATTCAAATGATTTTTTTTTAAAAAAAAAAGGTTAAATTGTGATCGTAACTGTTCACAGTTATCCGCACATTTATGGTTCAATTATGGTTACAATTGAAATTTTTTATAAACCATTAACTAAACCATCACATTGACGGTTTGATTCATTTTTTTGGATTGACGTTGTAGTAGATTGAGATTGAAAAAATTTCGAGCTATCTAGATTGGTTATTTATGGGTGTAATTTCCATCCTATTACTGACATTAATATATACTCACTGCGCAAGGCGCGGTTATAATACTACTATATAATATAACAAGGTTTTGACCTAATTATAGAATCTATTTGGTGATTGTTGTTTTTAAATACTAATAAATTAAACTAAATTACACTATATGATTGAACTACATACCCTAAAATCACTTAAAACTATATTTAATATTCTAAAAAAAATTTCATATTAATTTAGAATCATTCAAAATTTGAATTTCAGAAAATGAAAGATCCAAAAAATTAGTCATTTACATTTAAATTCAAATAATTTTTTTACAAAATCACATCATGTAAAAGAAAAAAAGGAATAAATTAAGATGTAGTAATATTTTTTAAATTGGCTCTAAAAATAACATCATTCTGTTTAAAAAATTAAATTCTCACTAAATTAAAACTTTCAATAAAAATTTAATTAAATTATATTAATAAATTATATTTTCTATTTTAAAATTTTCATATAATTCAGGTTAATAATTCAAATTTACAGTGATTTATATTTTATTATATATATATAAAATATTAAAACTAATTTTTTTTTCTAAATGAGTTAAAGAAAAATATTTTAAAATTAACAAAATCATAATATTTTCAAATATAAAATTATTGTATATATGAAATGGAAAATTATTAAAATTAATTATTTTTGTCCGATAAAAAATTTTTAGTCAAATTAATTATCTTTTATTCAATTATGAATAAATATTATTAATTTAATTAGAAATGTCAAACAATCAATTAGTATAATTAATTTATGAGATTTTACAGTCCAAAATAATACTTGAAAGGTTTTTTTACTTTTATTAAATGATGAATAATATTAATTTTTGAACAAAAGTAAAAAAAGACAAAAATTATTTAATTTGTTTTAGTAATATTTAAATTCAAAATTATTTATTTTGGAAGTTATTTAATTAGTAGCATATTAAAATGTATAATTCATAAGATATTGAACCATAAATTATAATATTATTTATTTATATAAAATATATTAAAAGTGTCGCTTAACTATATACATATTAGATAGATATAAAAAAGTGATTTATAAAATTAGGAAATAACTTTCATCGAAAAAATAAAATTAGAAAATAAGTTCTAACAATAATTAGAAAATAATTTAACTATTTAATTATTGAAAAATTTACATTTTTTATTTAATTATACTATTAATTAATGTAATACTTTCACTTTTTTAAGTGAATATGATATTTTTCCTAAGATTATATCAAAGAATTTAAATTTAACAATTATTTAATTTTTGAATTTAAGATAAAAAATTATATTTACGCAATTAACTATTAAATTTATAATATTTTATTTTATTTTTTTAAATAAATTTATTCAATAAAATATTGAAATATTTTTAAAAATTAATACAATTTTCAGAAATTTTGAATAACAAAAATAAAAACAAACTATAATTCTTTGAAAAAATGGAATATTAGTCTGAATAGGAAAATATTTGAAAATTCAACTTTCCAAAAATTAGATAATTTGAATTATATTTACACAAATATATTTTTAACCACCAATCTTAATTTATTTTTAAAGATAATAGCTATCTATTATCTAGTTATCATGTTAATTTTTGAGAATTTGGTTATGTATTAGAATAAAATCATATTCATATTAATTAGCTATGTACGTTGGGATGAAAGTAGAGTTATATTTTGTGGGTATCCAACCCATAAAAATTTATATGGGATGAGTTTGAATATTTATTTAGCGGGATTGGTATGATTATGAGTGTTAAAATGAAAAACTCATAGTATTTTTAAACGTAAAATTTTATTATATATGAAATGGAAAATGATGAAAATTAACTATTTTCAAAAATAAAAAAATTTGTTGTGAAATTTATCATTTTTTTAATTCTTAATAAATATTATTAATTTGCTTGAAAAGTAAAATTTTCAATTAGTTTAATCAATTTGTGGGATTTAATTACCCAAAGTTATACTTGAAATGTGATTTAACTTGTGTTAAATGATGGACAATATTAGCTTTTAACAAAGATAAAATGACATTATTTAAATTGTTTCATTAAATTTATGATTTTGAAATGTATTTAATTGATAATATCTTTCAATGCATAATTGAAGTTTTTTATTCTTCTATTTGATCACTCTATCTTTAATATGATGACTCTAATTCATATAATATTGAAACATAATTGTAATATTACTTGTGTATGTAGAAGATGTTAAATGTTTTGATTAAAGAGTATACATATGAGCTAGCTATCAAAAATTTTATATTAAATTAGGAAATAATTTTCATCTAAAATAATGAAATTAGAAAATAGAAAAGGTGTTAATACAATTTTCCATTAATAGAAATTTCAAATATATTTACACATAAATACTTTTGAACCACCAATCTTAATTTATTTTTAAAGATAATAGCTAATTTTAAGATAATAAATATGTTAAATTTTGATAATTTATTACATATTAGTTATGTACCATGTATTTTTGAAAGTGGAGTGATTTTCAGTAAATATCCGACTAATAAACATTTTTATAGGATGAATTTAAATATTTATTTAGCGAGTTAATATGAGTAAGAATATTAAATAAAAATTTGCTGTAAATTTGGGTTGAGTGGACTGTTTTAAATTACAAATATTGAATATTCGCATAAATGAGTATAGTTAGAAAAATATATAAATTCATAGTGGAGTTTTCAATAAAAATAAATAAAAATTCTTTCAATAGTAATGTTAGTTTCCATTTTATAGTTAAATAATATACAAATTTTATTTATATATGAATGTTGTATAAAATTTTTTTATACGTATTTTTAATTATTATATTAAATATAATAAATATAATTGAATTTTTATGGGCATCTGACCATCAAACTCATTTATTTTTTAGGTTTTGGAATGTGTGTCGTCAATAAAATTTAATCGGATATTTTAAAAGAAACATTTCATTGGTTTGATGTGGGTATGAATATTAAAATTTTAAGAGAACTAAGCTTGAATATTAAAAAAATGTCAGTATTTGACCAATTTTCATCTGTGTGTATTGATGATAGATTTAACTATATACTATTGGATAATAGTTGAAAATTATACAGAAAATTCAAATTGAATATAAAGACGAATAAAATTTAATCTTTATTATCGGTCTCAATATGAAATTTGTTTAACTATATTTTAAATTAATACAACTCTTAATATTAGAAAATATTATACTAATTAATTATTAGATTTTAATTTAATTAATAAAAATATGTCCATATTCAAAAATTTTTTAATAATAATAATGAAAAAAAAAAGTTCATAATTTTAGGAATTTCATAAAAATAATTTAAATTAAATAATTATTTATTGCAACTAATTGCTCTAAATATTGGGTTGATATTATTGTATTTATACCACAAGCCATTAAAAATATTAGTGTACCATATAAAAACAAATTATTTGATTTATTTTTTTATTTTAAATATCAAATTGAGCATAATTATTTTTTTTATTATTATTATTATCATGACAAAATAAAAAAATTAAAATTTTAATTTACAAAAATTTTATAAAAATAAGTCAAATAATTAAATAATAATAAATTTTATCTAATATTCTAAAAACAATAAAAAATACTATAAGATTTTAATTTTATGATTCCGAATATACATGAATAATGTACTATTTTAAAAATAAATGATTTGACTTATTTTATTTTAAATAAAAAATTTATTATATTATTATTATTAATTAGCGATGTACATAAGGATGATATTGTCTTTAGATGGAGATGATTTTTTTTATGATTTTCAATAAATATTGTTATTTACTATAGACATGACACATAATAATATTTTTTAATATATGTGTGTGCCACATGATTGTCTCATCAAATCAGAAAAATTAAGATTTCAATCAAAAGTACCTAATTGTTATGATTTTTGAAATCAGTCAATGTTTATCTTACAAATTGAAAATTTTAGTATTAACGATGAAAATTAGTTTTAAAATAAGAAACAAATTCGGCCAACATTATCATTTAAGATTGGAAATAAAGTTAATTGAAGTTAAGTTTTACTAACCTATTTCCACCACACAAAAATATTCATTTGAGTTCAAAGTTTTATATCAAATTTTAAGTAGATTGAATTTTTTTACCTTTTTTTTTAAAAAATGTTTTAATTTTTAAAATAAAAATTTATTGAAAATTTGGATAAACACCGTAATAATTGTTAAAGTTGAAAAAAATTTAGATATTTCAAGTAGAATATGCACATACGTGTAAAATTGTTATTTTTATTCATGAGTTCGAAATATACTTATTTTGCAACGCGCGAATAAAATATTAGTTTTAGTTTAAAAAAAATGTGAAAAATACGGTTGATAAAAAGGATTTTTATTTTTTTAGCAACAGGGTGGTAAAACGTTATGCACCAAAAATAGGTAAATTTGTCCTTTCCCGGAAAGAGTTGCCAATTTAATTGGGTGTGGTTGGCACCGCCAGCCCCAAAGGTTTGACTCAAAGCAAATTGGCTCATCCGACCCATTGACTAAATTTTTTGAACTTTTATTATTATTAGGAAATATTACAATTTTTCAATATATTTTCATTTATTCTACATTTTTGTCTTTATATTTTTTAAAATAAAATTTTTTTTCTTTATATTTAAAAAAATTATATTATTTTCATTTTTCGCAGAAAATAGTGATAAAAAATTAACAAATCATATCTAATCTAAATATTTTTTTCTGATTATAAATATAGTATTAGTTTTTACTAAAACAATATATATTTGTAAGAATTGTTAAAAGATAGTTTGATTAATCGATTATCTTTTAGGTTTTTTAGCATATTGGAGTTTTTTTAATCACATAACTCAAATGAAATATGATTGATTTATTAATTTTTATCAATGTTTTCAATCATAAAAAATAAATAGTTTATTTTTCTAAAATACAAGAAAAAAATCAATCTTAAAAAATATAGGAACTAAAATGTAAATTAAGTGAAAGTGCAACAACAAAATTATAATTTTTTCTTATTATAGTCTTTCATTTCCCCAATCATCACTTATTTTTACTTTTTCTAGAAAAAGAAAGAATATGAAGGAATTTCTGTGTGTTTATTTCTATGATTTACATGTGTTTATATACATAGACAATGCTATTAACAAGGAAACAAATATGGTTATGATTACAGATTCATTACAATAATTATACCAGAATATAAGCTTTCTATTTTTGTTTGTTTCCTCAATAAGATAACCA
>CANUEY010449533.1:0-10267 GCA_948099555.1 Croton setiger | reverse complement strand
AAGATTTTTCCTGTTTTGCCTAAGGGAAGCTTGAAACTTAGTAAATATCCCCATTTCGCCTAAGGGATTTCCCATTTCGCCTAAGGGAGGTTCTAACTCAAAAGATTTTCCCCGTTTCGCCTAAGGGAAGCTTGAAACTTGGTAAATATCCCCATTTCGCCTAAGGGTTCCCCATTTCACCTAAAAGAGGTTCTAACTCAAAAGATTTTTCCCGTTTCGCCTAAGGGAAGCTTGAAACTTGGTAAATATTCCCATTTCGCCTAAGGGATTCCCTATTTCGCCTAAGAGAGGTTCTAACTCAAAAGATTTTCCCCGTTTCGCCTAAGGGAAGCTTGAAACTTGGTAAATATCCCCATTTCGCCTAAGGGATTCCCCATTTTGCCTAAGGGAGGTTCTAACTCAAATGATTTTCCCCATTTTGCCTAAGGGAAACTTGAACTTGATAAATATCCCCATTTCGCCTAAGAGATTCCCCGTTTTACTTAAGGGAGGTTCTAACTCAAAAGATTTTCCCCATTTCGCCTAAGGGAGGCTTGAAACTTGATAAATATCCCCATTTCGCCTAAGGGATTCCCCATTTCGCCTAAGGGAGGTTCTAACTCAAAAGATTTTTCCCGTTTCGCCTAAGGGAAGCTTGAAACTTGATAAATATCCCCATTTCGCCTAAGGGATTCCCCGTTTTGCCTAAAGGAGGTTTTAACTCAAAAGATTTTCCCCATTTCACCTAAGGGAGGCTTGAAATTTGATAAATATTCCCATTTCGCCTAAGGGATTCCCCGTTTTGCCTAAGGGAGGTTCTAACTCAAAAGATTTTCCCCATTTCGCCTAAAGGAGTATTGAAATTTGATGAATATCCCCATTTCGCCTAAGAGAAACTTGAAACTTGATAAATATCCCCATTTCGCTTAAGGAATTCCCCATTTTGCCTAAGAGAGGTTCTAACTCAAAAGATTTTCCCTGTTTTGCCTGAGGGAAGCTTGAAACTTGATAAATATCCCCATTTCACCTAAGGGATTCCCCATTTCGCCTAAGGGAGGTTCTAGAACTATGAGTTCTAAATTTCCTGGGTCTTTGACCATTTGACTGCTTCATTGGTCGCGACTGATCGCCTCTTTCTTCGACTTTCTTTTCTTTGGCTTTTTTTTTTTGAATTTTGAATCTCCTAATTCATAGGGTATTTTATTCCTGCAAAACTCAACTTCATATATGCAAATGCCTTGTTAGTCAAATGCATGTATGCATGGCTTTCCAAATGCAATTCTATCTTAATGCAGCGGCTGCGAGTCGCGAAGCCGTCCAGGGCGGCGCAAAATTCACAATTGACTTTTCAAAGGATCCCGTTTTAGGACCAGATTAGATGGCTTTCTGTTTCTTTTCTCATCGTGTGCATTTCTTTGACACTCCTTTAAATATCCTCTTCAAATGCTTTTCACCTGTCAGAGCTTTTCCGTGCCTCTAGAGGTTCTCTTATCTTTCTGCCTGAGAGTCTGTTGCCCCCTGACTGGAGCAATCGTTTTATCCTTTTCCTTTTAGGAGCTTCTCGATTTTCGGAAAGGCAAACCTATTGTTTCTTTTCAAATCAATCTCTAACCATTGGAAGGATTGTTCAACACCGGATTTCAGTATTTTATCTTTATACTGGTATTTTCATCAAGATAATTAGCTTCACTTCAAATTGTTTTTAAGTCACTCAGACTTACATATTCGCTCATGTGTTTGCAAAGGGTTGTTGTTTATGCATTCAACGTTCACCGTGGAAAGCTAAGAGTTATCATAGGCTTGCTTCAAAACCTAACTTCCATTTATAGTGGTTGCAATTTCAAATCAAAAGGTCTTTTCTTTTGGTTGTAATGGGGCTTGGTTCAAGGTTGGTTAAAACTGGATATTTTGGTTTTCTTTGAAAGAATCACATTCTAGTGTATTTCCCGAAGCGTTATTAGCTTTCTTTTGAGAATTTCTCATCTTCAATTTATTTGTTTAAGAAATTTCTGAACTCTTTCTTATTTCTAGCTTTATTTATTTTCTTTTCTTATTTTCACTTTCTTTCTTTTTGCTTTTGATTTCGATTTCCCTTTCTTTCATTTCATGTTTTTCACACATTATTCTTTATTCATGTCTTTCTTAAGTCTTCTACTTATGTGATTCTTTTGAAAGGATGACTGAAGGAAGTATTTTTTGTATGGTTGATTTATTTCATGGTTTTAGAAATGATCGGTTTATTTTTTGCTAGAAGGGGCTCATCCAGAGAATGGGTTGGCTTTTTAAGCTAATTGGTTATCCCTATTTGCCTTCGTCATTTTTGAATTTGCAATCCTAACCTTAGCCTTGGAAAGTCATGAAGCAAGTTCTAGGACTCTTAAGCTGAGCACGTGAACTCACTCATGAAAAATTTACCAGTGTTTGGGTTCAAATCTCACAAAATAATGCAAAACAATGTGTAGTAATGAAAATTATCTGAATGAAAAGACACATATAAAAACAAAGTACTGAAACTTAATACAAATAATTGTTCAACATTCTTAGACAATCAAAAAGCAAAAACTAAATCTGAATCACAAAGTTTCCTTCTTCGCTTTCAACCGGTCAGGCCTAGGGTGGAGCTACACTGCGGTAGTCCGGAAGTGGATTAGTTTTGATGCTGGGCTTGCTCTTTTCTGGGTTTGGTATTTTCCCTTCTTCAATTAGATTCTAGATCTCGTGTCTTAACCTGATGCATTTATCTGTGTCATGCCCTCGAGTTTGATGATATTCAGTGAGCTCTCTTATTATAATTGTCAGCTAGGGTATTTAGTGGTTGAGGGTCGAGAGGCTGGAGAAGACCATACGGCTGAAGCCTTTTCAACACTTCTGACACTGGTATTGTGAGCTTGGAAAATTTTCTCGGGGTTCTAGTGGTTGCCCTGCTTATTAGTGATACCGTAGGCTTGTTCCCCGACTCGAAGGATTCGTTCTTTTTAACCCGGTGGTCAGCTCGCTTATGCTTTTGAATGTATGACTCAATGTTCAGTTCCCTCAGTGCTTGAACAATTCCTTTCCGAACCCTAGCATTGATCTAAACTTCCAATTCGGCTTTAATTTCAGCCTTCACCTCAGCTTTCATTTCAGCTCTCATTCTTCTCATTGCGGCCTCGAATTCACTGATGCCGGAAACCTTGTTTGAACTCTTCTTAGCCATCTCAAGTGATTGAGTACTGTAAGTGTTGAAACCTGGTGAACAAGATACTATGATTAGTCTACTGTGGATTCTTTACCACCTCGGTTATCTTGGTTTATAGCTTCGAGAAGCTATGACAGCTAAATGGCTATATAGTGAAAATTTGTTAGGAAATGATGCATGTATGCATGCATGAATTTGTATTTACAAAAATTTAAACAAACAGGATGAATGCAATTCTAATGTGCCAATTGACAGTCATGGGCCGTCAGTCCTTCCGCCGCAGCAGTTTCGGAAAATTGAAAATTTTTGTCAGAGTAGGCGAGTATAGTTTAGCACAGAACATTTAAGATGTCTTTTGTTATTAACTAGCCGTTTTTGGTTTTTTAATTAATTATTTTCTCTCTTTAGCCCTTATTTTTGCCTTAAGCGCGACTGTCGCTTAAGCAGGGTATTATTTTTCGATTTTTCATTTTCTGTTTTTCTATTTTTTTTGGTATGATTCTCAATTTCTCACTTTCAAAATACAACAGAAATGTAATAGCTAAAAATTTCCTTTTTCATTTATAACAGAAGGTTTTGATTTACAACTGATAGCAACTGTAAATTTGGATTATTATATTTCAAAAGGATGTGATGCTGAACGTCATAATTGGCTATGCTTCAAATGTAGTGTCACTGAGTTATCTTCTGGCTGCAATTTGGGCTTCTGAACTTCATTTCGACTTCCGACTGTAAGTGTCAGTGAATCTTTGGTACTGTGCTCGGGATTGAGCTATCTCGCCTTGGCAAAAGGGTTCAAGTTAAGCAACCAACTGAGGATTAGGGCCCACTGACCATGACTGTAATCGACTCTTAAAAATGGCTGAAAAAGAAAATCACGTTACGTGATGCATGACAGAAATATTATATACAAAAATGAGGAAACGGGAGGTAGGAAATGCATGAACTCCACCCTTATATCACCCGCACACGGCTTCGTTTTGGTCAAAATTCCGACTTTTAAAAACTCTAGGATTTTTGGCTTAAATCTCGACAGTCAGCGGGAGACTTTGAGATTGTCGATTTTCGCTCGCATTTAGGATGATGCAACAAAACAACAGCACATTAAATTGGGTAAAAATCCTAAACGGAAGTTGCTATGGTCGACTATATGTGGGTTAAGTCGGGTTTGACAGGTTTCGGGTTCCGTAAGCGAGGTTTTCAGCTTTTGAGGCCTAACCTTTTTATATACCGTTTTTGGTACGGGGCTTACAGTTGATAAGCATTACCAGTACTCCGACTGGTGTATCCGAAAAATTCGGAAGGCAGCAGCCGGTCGCACTGTAACCTTATCGCGGGGTGGTAAGGGTACAATGGAGATAGAAGATGATGAAGGATGCAAATGCAAATCCTAAAACAAAATTAAAGGAAAGCAGTAAAACACGCAACAAATGACCGAAAATCGCCAAACGACTTTTTTTATTTGTTTTTGAATTTTTTTTGAAAATTTTAATTTAAAAGTTGGAAAGAAAACAAACCATTTAGAGTTAATCCCTAATTACAGTCAAAATTTCAGTTAATAAAAACCGGAATTTTGATTGTAAAATCCTCAGCAGAGTCGCCAAAAAATTGTTGTTGTTCAGTTTTCGTGATGATTTTGGATTTTTACCCAAAAAAGTGACAACGATTTTGGTTTGCGATGCCGAAACTACTCGGTCTTAAAAATGTTTTTCGAGTCGCCACCCGATTTCGGGACACCAAATTTTAATTTTTCAAAAATGACTCCGTTTTTAATTTTAAAAGGCACTGGTCAAAAATTCAGAAATTCGGGTAAGGGGGTAAGGTACGACGATTTAAGTTTTACTTAAACCGCCGCCCGGAAAAACCGGCCTTTTGGTTTGTTTTTCTTTCCAAAATTTAATTTTTTAATAAAAATCCGTTGCGTGATTAAACTAGCGATGTTCCTAATAGGCGATAATCGATCATTTGCGAAAATAAAATTCAAACATACAAAAGCTGTAAAGTGCAGAAATTAAAATGCGGAAATAAACCATTTAAACCGTAAAAACTAATTACAAAATAGTCTTAATTAATTACAATCTACCCTTTTTAAACCCCAAATTAATTATTAAAACTCTCAAAATACCCCAAAAACATATAAAATAAACATTTAAAACATGCAAATGACAATTACCAAAAAGTCCCTAAAATTTGAAAAAATTACAAAAAGGTCCCTAATTTAATGTAAAATTACTATTCAGCCCCTAAACATGCAATTTCTCCATAATTATCCATAAACATACAAACCATGCAAATCTATCAAATTAGGATCTCTATCATGTAAAATTTCCAATTAATCCCTCAAGTTTTCAAAAATTACTAAACTGCCCCTGTGTTACTTTTGATTCCAGAATTAATTCTTTTACATCATGTCATACAAATTAATCTCAAACAAGCACATTTTGCAAAACAGTCTCTATAAAATGTCAAATTACATAATTGATTCAAATTGTGTGCTTTCTTTCCTAACAGTTTATCAAACATGTTCCTTCTACCTTTTACATCATATGGAAAGAGTTTGTAAACATCAAATAATGTCATGTGAACATGAACCTCTAAAGTAGAAATGGTGCAAAAAAAATGAGGGAAATGTATTCCTTGTTCTAGGCCCGGATTCACATGAATTTTAAACAATAAGATGGGCAGCAGTTTAAAGATTAAAGGAAGAAATACAACAAATACAATGACCATGATAACACAAATTTGATATTGGAAATTAAACATGAGCAATAACTTCAACATTCATCATTTTCAAAGACCACAATGCCAACAACATTTAATCCATTTTTAACAAAATCATTAAAGGTTGAAACTGGAGTATAGGAATTGATAGTGACAAGAAAGATTACACACTCTATATTGACAGAAACTGTGTAACTATATAGCGAAAATTCAACCCTAGATACTATGAATCACTGACCGTAATTCCAACAGGCAATTGTATTCTAATTCTGGACTAACAACAATTAAATTTTAAATCTCTCACTAGCAATTCAACAAAATGATTCATAGAAGCAGAAGCAGGAAAACGTTATAATTGCATGACCAACAATAAAATGCAAACTAACCCAAACTGACCCAACACATTTCAGCAGAAGCAATGATGTTACCTGGCACAATTTCACTAAGCAGTAAGTTATGAACAAGTATACTTTCAACTTCAAATATGCAGAAATAATATGGGGACAAATCTGAAGCAACATGAAACAAATATCGACATATGATTGATGAGACTACTTATCCTTGACACAGGAACAGAACATATAAATTGCAAAACATTTTAACAAATCATGTTTGATTGAGGCAGGAATGGAAGCAGAAAGGAGTCATATGCAGAAAAGGGAACAATGGCAATATAAACTCTATAACATAAGCTCAACACAATGATCACAGAATTCGTCAAGCTTGTATTCATCAAGGAAGCAACAGAATCAGTCTTAACTTCAAGTCTGAAGAAAAACACAATAACATAACAAGCAGAAACAATAACAACAATGAACAAAGACATCAAGCTCATGATTTAATTGAAAGCCATAGACACAGAATGAAATCCATTGATCTAGAGCAAAATTTATAATCATCTCAAATTAAAAGATTGAACACGAAATTAAACATTGACAGAGAAAATGTATATTATTCAATCTGGCTCTCTAAGATAATTATCCATTATAATCAAAAAAATAAAAAGAAGAATTAAAGAAAAGAAGTTAATCAGAAAAGGGTACCTCAAATGCTCTCAGAAATCTTTGATTTGAATTCAGAAATAAATTAAAGCTTTTACAAAATTCCAATTCAACTTCAATTAAAGAGGGATATCACCTTTACACTCAGAATCAATTCTCAATATCAAATTAATTTTAATATTAAAACTGATTAAAACAGAAAGAATGAAAGAAAATGGAAACAAAATCCAAAATCCCCCAATTTACAGAAAAGAAACCCTAATTTTCATTAACTTACAAATTCTCCTAATCCTTTCGATCATCTTTTCTGGAATGCTCTCTCTGGAATCACTCCCTTCTCCAGAAAACCCTTACGCCTTTATCCTCTCCCCAAAATTGGTTCTCCCCTTTGTTCCTTCTCCCACGATCCTTTGCCTTTCCAGCCACGATCTCGACCGTGGTTACCTCGTCTCTATCGTGCTTCTGTCTCTGTTCTTCACGTCTTTCCTTTCTGTTTCTTCTGTTGCTTCACGTTTCCTCGATTTTCCTTCATTTCTCGTCAGTCTCCTTCTTCTGTTCTATTTCCTTTCTTTCTTTTATTTTTCTATTGTTATACCTTTGATCAAAATGGCGTCGTTTTGAGCCTGCGTGCTGCTTTTCAACTAAAGATGAAACGACGTCATTTTACCTTTAGTAAAACGGCGCCGTTTTAAGCCTTATTGGCGCACCCCTTCCCTCTTTTCTCTGCATATTCCATTTTGGCCCCTGTTCTTTCTTCTCTCTTTCAATTCTACCTTCCTTCCCTTCTTTTCTTGTAACAACCTCTACTTATACTCTTACGTCATAAAACATGCCATTTTTTTTAACACATATAACATGTTGCATTCTCTTCTTAAATCTGTTAATGTCTTTATCATATATAATACATACATGAACATGTCATTCGCATCATACATGTATAATATATATCCTCTCTATTAAGCATATGTTAAACTATAATGACATACATAATCATGTCATTCAAATCATGCATGTACAACATATGACATTTCTCCTCTTTTATATTTATTTGTGGTTAATCATGTCATCCTCTATACCATAGGCATGCTCAAACATAACATGCTATACATGTGTCAAAACATTCATCATATATCACAAAAGCATGTCTGTGCTATGACTCACCATAGAGATCTACTATATGAGCAACATAGATATTTGAGCACTTTTAACATATAATGTCTCTATATGGGATGCAATGACGTTCACCATGCATATGTCATGTCATACCTTATCTACTATAATATATTTATATATTCTTTCAATCAAGAGCATTATTAATAAATTACAAACCATATGACAAACAACATTTATATGATAAGATCATACTAATAATGAAATGCGAGTGAGAGAGATCCTAAACTTCGGCTGACCAACCCAGAGGTAGGATGACTGAACTGACGCTGTCAGTTGCTCCAAGTGAATCCTGGAATCATGTAAAGACAATTTAATGAGTTGCTAACTCAGTAAATGCAAACTATGCCATATAACAAAGCAATAATATTATAATTCATAAGGTTAAATAGAACCTGTCATAGGCACTCATTTTTCAGAACCCCTCTTATCCAATTAAACACAGATATTATCATCTGTGTTACTTTACATATTCATATGAGCTTACACAATTCTATGGAAATATGAACATAGCATATAAGGCAATATAATAAAAACATATCAATAAAATCATTTTTATCATATAAATCATCTCTGTCATATAATCATTTCCATTTTATAATCATCTCTATCATATGAATATCTCTATCATATAAATATCTCTGTTACACAAACATATCTGTTATATAATCAACTTTGTCATATAAACAACTCTGTTATATGAACAACTCTGTTATATAAACATCTCTGTTATATAACCATCTCTGCTATATAAACAACATTGTCATATAAACCATTCTATCATATAAACATTTTTATTATATAATCATCTCTGTCAAATATTCATCTCTGTTATATAACTATCTCTGCTATATAAATAACATTGTCATATAAACAATTCCGTCATATAAACACTTTTATCATATAGACATATCTGTATGCATAAAATGCTATATGTCATGTTTCTTTGTTAATTAGTTGTGATTATTGACTCATTGATTTGCCCCGGGAATTTCACCTATCAAAACAAGGGCTGGATCCAGCAGATGAGGGAGACCCGGAATGCCGTCAACAAAGCAATAGGAGGAAGACCGGAATTAACCTTTGACCAAACCTCTCTCTGTAACAATATGAGGAAGACCGAAATTAACCATCGGCCAAACCTCTCACTAGATCCGAAGATCATCAAGGGATATAGGACCCACAGGTCTTTCTATATCAAGTGAGCCCATAGGCATCACGATAAAAACCCGTAGGTTTTACCTGGTGAAATTGCATACACTAGCCTCGGTAATCACAACACCTGTAATTATATCCTGTGAAATGCATCTATGCAATATGTACATTTCATATCAATATCTCACATATAATCATATAGCCGAGTTTCAGTACCGGTAAAAATATCATATATGATTCTATCAAATCTCTCATATAATCATATAGCCGGATTTCAGTACCGGTGAAAATATCATATATAATTCTATCCAGATCAAACAACTCAACTGGTCGGATTTCAGTACCGACTCAGGAATCACAAAAAAATCAAATCATATAACACATATCTCTAGCTGACTGGGCTTCATTACCGGTCCACACAAATCAATATAACTATAACAATTCACTTTTCATATATCACAATTGACTGGCTTTAATACCAGTCCAAGTCCTTCAATAAAACATATCATCTCTTTCCTATATCACAAATATGACCGGGCTTTATTACCGGTCCAACAGTTCAAATAAATTATAACATCTCTTTCCATATATCAAAGATGACCGGACTTTAATATCGGTCCAAACAGTTCATATATATTATATATAACAATATCACATGTCAATTCTCTACGTAAGTGGTTTAACACTTACCTTACTGCTGTGAGTTCGGTTGGGTCTTGGGTAATTCACCCCGCCCTGCTCGAGAACTCGATGTGCTTATAATACATAATATAGCAATGATGTTCAAATAATCAATTCGGAAACCCATATATGCTATGATGTATGATTTCATATTTAATCTCTGTGTTATCTTTAATTAGAATTAACTCCATATATTTCCAATTTAAAACTTATTTCATAACATAATAACATATTTATAAAATCTCAATTTTCCATATAATAATTATAATTAAGAGTAATTATAATTATTAAAACCAATTCCAAGTTTGAATAAACCATATAAGTAATTAAATCTAATTTCATTTTAAATTCTTTAGCTAAACACTTTAAATCTGAATTTTCA